>OVAY01000688.1:0-19244 GCA_900406395.1 Kernera saxatilis | reverse complement strand
TTCAAAAAAAAAAAAAAAAAAATTAATGAATATAGATTATGCATAACGATACGGTAATGGGACAAAGTACCGAACGATATCACCATAAACCAATCTAAAAGCACCACGTGGCGTGGTCTGATTCTGTCACTGACAGAAAATCGGATTTTCTCTTAAGAAAACAGAGGAAGTCTGAAGTTATGTACCTGTAACCGGACGACGCCGGATGAAAACGGCGGGGGTTGAGATTTGAGTTCGGACACGGCGGAGATTAGCCTCTCAGTGGCGGCCGCCGGAGACAAAACAGCCGACATAGTCCTCGTCTCCACGGTACCAAGTGGCGTCTTGAAATCCCCCTCGCATCCATTCATAGACATCGAACACGACATAAACTTCTGCAATTATCCAAAAGAGTTTCTTAATTAATTTAATGAACATGTTCTTCGAGGAAGATAAGAACAGAACAGAGCCACACAAAACAAACAAAAAAACAGAGACACAAAATAAAAAACCTTGCTGGAGAATAATCTGGCAAATGGGGTTGGAGAGTAATTATGAGAGATGGAAATGGAGCTGTGTTTTTTAGTGTTTGAGCCCAGAAATTGAGAAGAAAATAGAATTGACGCCATTGGAGAGTGCTTAGAGAAACGAACGAGAGAGAGAAGGTGAGTGAGTTTTAAATATTTTGTTTATTTGCTGTTTGTAGCAAGAGACCAGAGTTTCTGAGTGTTTGAAGAAATGGATTATGGTATGTCTCAATAAATAGATGAGTTGGGGCCCATTAAAGTTTAAGATTCATTTCACTTTCACACTTAAATTTCTCAGAATTTCTTGTTTTGTTAAGTAAACTACTCAGGAATTTTCGTTTTTTTTTTTTTTTTTTNGGAATTTTTTTTTTTTTTTTTTTTTTTTTTGAAACTACTTTTCTTTCCTTCTATCTTTATTTATTCAAATAACAATTTTCTATTGTTTTTTTTTTCGTAAAAAGATCAATTTTCTATTGTTAGTCTAATATTTTATTTCGTAAATAATTTTAATTTGTTTAAGAAATATTTGTTTATTTTAATTGGTCTATTAATATGAAGTATGAAATTAGAAACAAAATACATAAATAAAAGATAGATCAAGCAACTTAGAAAAATACATATGAATAAATACACAATGCTGTTAGAGAATAGAAGAAAAAATAAATAAATAATGTAAGAATATATATTTGTCAAGTAAAACTCTTTTTAGAAAAAAAGCTTTAATCGCTTATATTTCAAAATAACTTTTTTTTCTAGTAGTAATGGATTAAAAGCTACTATAAGATTTTCAATGTGCACTAATTACACCCACCAAGATTAGGGAGTACTATATTACTATTGTAGCAAAATTGTCTTCAAGAAGCCAAAACAAAAAACAGCAAAATTATCTTCAATAAATAGATTTTTTTTTTTTTTAAAGAAAAAATAGATTCCTTTTTTTCTTTGGAAAAAGCAATTATATATATTAAAAGACCTTTCAGACCCTTACATTTATTTGAGGAGTCAAGTCCTTCGCATCATCTTTTTTGCTGGGAAACCCACTTTGGCTCTTTAAAAATCATCGTCATTCAGGGACCGAAAATAACATATTTAAAATATAAAAGGAAACATAACCGAAAAGATAAATATTTGTTTTCATTTATTTTTCATTTTGAGTAAATCACAGTGTCGTTACAATGAGAGGAGAGTGGATAGTGAAGAGTTGCAGCAATTTCCCCAAAATTTCTCTGAAATAATCAATATACACAATTTAGTCCATGTCCATATGATGATTACGACGTCTCACCAGCTATTCGAGAGAAAGATTATTCTGTTTATTATGTCTAATTGAATAAAATAAATCGTGGTCAAAACGAATATCTTAAGACTTAAAAAGACTTGACTTTAAAAGTCAAAATTGTTATTTTATCATCACGAGCTATTAAAATTAAGAAGTCTTTCGAATAAGCCAATTATAATGAAACCAAACCATAATTCAACTAGCATTGGCTGATGTAAAACAGAATAAACTGTAACTACACAGAACACACGGTCCTACGATATTATTAGTATGACTTTAAGGTCATGAAATGTTGGACGTGGTCAGAGACAAAAACAGTATTCTTGTTAATTTATATATTGAATGGTTGTTGCGGATACTACGGATTCATCCGTATTTCGTCAATTTTTATTAACTTGTTCTCATCTTTTTCATTCATTCTTCGGACTTAAGTTGAGTGTCGTGTGCTATGGTTCGAAATGTCAAACGCATTTGATACGATATTTTTTTACCAAAAAAGTCTGTCCCTTGTTATTGTAATAGCTAAACTTATTAGTTGAATTTAGCTAACTTCTTGTAAAAGTTTTCTCAGGATTTAATAGTATACCTTTCATATTTGTTCAATACTCATTTTTATATCGACTTTTAAGTTTTAACGATATTTTTCTGCAGCTCTCCAAAGTATAAACTTATTACTTAGATAATTCAACAACTACATCGGTTAAAAAAAAAAAAAAAAAACTCAACAACTATGTCATTTAAAATTCAGGCTATGAGATAACTTCCAGATTAACAAAAAGAAACAACTTACATTATTTAAAATTCAGCGTGGATAATTCATTTGATTGAGTCCAAAATCATCTGGAAAAAGAGTTATTGAGATGAAGTTCGAGTTCTAACTAAAAAAAATTATTCGCAAAAATCATTTCACATGCTTTAGTTTCCAAAGAAAAAAAAACCATAAATCATAACTCTGAAACTCTTTGATTACAACATGTGTTAACTACATTACTTTAAGATAAACAGTGCATAAAAAATCCGGAAATTATAAACTGAATTAATTTAGTAAATGATAAGAACAATAAAGATAACATCTATTTAAATAAATGACAATTTGTTAAGATTCTGATAAAAACTTGGGTAAAAATCCAGTGCGTGATTTTATAAATTATACCATTAAAAATATTTCATATAATATTTTAGTAGATGACTACAAATTAACACGTTACAAGATAACGTAGAACCACAAATAATAGATCTCAAACTTTTTTTTTTTTTTTTTTTTTTGGTAAACTAGATCTCAAACTTATATAGTATAAAATAACATGTTATATAAATAAATAACATGTTTTGGGTTGACAAAAAAAACATGTTTCGATTTTTAAATAACATGGGCAAAGATGTTTGAAACGTGTGTGTTTATCTATTTTGTTTACTTGGTGCAAATACTTTTAAAACTAAAAGAAAAACAATACCTTCAAAAAATAGTAACAATAAACACATTAATTAATTAACAGAAAAAGACATATATAACTCAAGAACAAAGGCTATATTGTTACTCTAAATAAGTAACTATATAAATTAAGACTAAAACCTAAAATTCAAATGTTCACACTCCATTTTAAAAAGTAATCTTCTTAATCATATACTACTATACACAAATCATTAACGATAACTAATTTATAAAAGTATCCACATGTCAATTTATTACGGGTGGTCAGAAGAAAACAAGAGATTGGTATGCAATTAATTAGCTCACTTTACGCGGCAGAAACCAAATCTTGCTGGCTGCTAATAGAGCAAATCAGACAAAAAATTGAGATTATGGAAACATTATTACACGGACGTTACGACTAGAGGGAGTATTTTTCCTTGACTTTTGTTTTTCTTAAAATAGTATAGTTTTTTGTTTTTACCAATCAAATATTTTTGTTTTCGATGTCATGCAAAATTAAAAGTAGCATTTTAAATCATGTTAAGCAATCCCTTAGTAATACTAAAAAATTATTAACTAATTAAATATTCTTGGTTGACAAAAAAAAAAAAAAAAAAAAANAAAAAAAAAAAAAAAAAAAAAAAAAATATATATATATATTCTTGTTTTTGATGTCATACATTTTTTTTACAACTACACATTATAATTAAAATAGCACTATTCCTGGTTGGTAATCCAAGTCGGTAGAAAAAAATATACAAAAAATAAATCCACATTTAAAAAAAAAATCGAGCTAAATAATGTCTTAAGATTTAAGCAACGGAGAATGAGAGAGGGAATTACTAAATCAGTTTCAGGACAAACCAAGCTCATCTAGGAGGTTAGAGAAAGCGAACCAATACTCAGAGGTTGCGATAACTTAATCTGTTCCGCACATCCACTCGCCAAGTTAAAAAGTATTATTTTCAATCATGTTAAGCAATTCAATAGTAAAACTAAAATTTGTACAGATATAATTCTTTTGCAAATCACATAAACATGTTTATCTCGGGATAGAAATCTTAAAAACCCAACAACAAGAGTACAATGTTTACCTGTGCAATAAAAAACCAAAGTCTGTAACCTAGAAGAGTGTTTACTGTTCAGAATCCTTGCGTTAGAGCAAACACACGTCCCTCTAAAGGTGGAGGCAATGCAGAAACCGCATCTTCGATTTCCTGTTAATCTTGCAAAGATCACTTACAACTAAACGGAAGAAAATATGAGTTTTTCTACTTTTTTCATAACCAGATTGGATTAAAGAAAACACACCTTCACTGTATACCGAGCCGAAAAATGAATCAGCAGGATTGCTTTGTTTTCAAACTTTTCTGCATGTCTAACTATCTGCAGTTTTAAAGTAAAAAAATGCAACGAGAGAGACATGAAAAAACTTTTATGAGCATCAAGAGACAGAGACTAACAAGGTTCTCAGAGAAATGAGGAGTCTCACTCTCACCTCGGATAAATGGATATGTCCATAATCTCTCGCATGCTCTATGGATACTGAATCATCAAGAAACGTGCTCTGCACAAGAGGAAATAGAGACAATACAGTTTCCCTTTAGTTACAAAGCCACGAGACTTGGACCATGCAAAAGGATATCGTTAAGAATCACGCACATTGTCCTAATCTATATTATCAGCAGCAAATATTCACCTCCATGACGAGAACCCTTGCCTTGAGAGCATCAGCATTACTTTCATCAACTACAAAATCCGATGTTGTATCTCCCGTAAAAGCGACTTCAGGAGTTGTTATGCTGTTTGTGATCTGCCATCCAAAATCCTAACTAATTAAACAGGCTTATATTTTGGAAAGACCATTGCAAAACTATTGACATTTTTTCTTACCAAAAAAGAAGTATTGACATTGTAATGGACCGAAATACGAAAAATTTGACAAGCAGTTTAAGGGAAATCAGAGACAAACCTCAACACCTGAAGCCTTCAAGTTCTTAATTTCATTTCCAGGAAGGCCAATATACTCCTGCTTGAGTTTCTGTTTAGTTGAATAAACTACATAACCCTGCAATATATCACAAAAGCGGAAATTCAGTGAAGACAAAGAACAGTAGGAAGATTTCGGAAAACTCCATGTGAGTTTAGTTAGTTAAAGGAACCTGGCTTTGGATGACATGGTATGTCTTAAAGGCTTTCACTTTGAGATCTTTCCTTATAATAAACTCCTCCCCTACACCAAGAAGTGCCAAACGTTTAAAACAAAACCCACAAAGAAATCCCAAATCGTCAGCTGCAGTGGATGCGAGGTTGAATTACCTATGTCTAAGCCAACAAGATTGTGCTTTAGCTCTGAAGAATCTAATTTTCTGTGAACCTCGAACAAACTCTCAACACCTTCTTTAATGGATTTGGGCACTATAATCGTTGGAGGCTTCATTTTGTACAAGCCTCTAGTCGCAACATACATTGGTAATCCACCCTAGCAAAACAATATGAGCAGTTTAGTTTACAATTTGAGAATGTGACACCAAATTAATAATAAAGCAATAGGCTAATGATAAACACATGGTGGCTAAGCCAGAGGTTTATTAAAATGCTCTCAAAACAAAGTTCAAGGAACGATTTTGCAAACCAAATCAGAAATTTCAAGTATTTTTATTTCAGAAAGTTCAAGGAAATTCGCCTTGGAATGGAGGACACAAACAGGCGACAAAGAAACGCGAGACAAAAAAAAAAAAAANGAAAAAAAAAAAAAAAAAAAAAAAAGAAGAAAGTGAGAAAGAGTTTGTTCTTACGATATGATCCATGTGAGAGTGAGAGATAAAGAGGAAGTCCTGAGAAATGGCGCGATGTGGGCAACGACCGATGTCGAAAGCTAGCCGAAGAGATGGAAATATGATGCACGTCTCGTGCCCTCCAATCGACAATCCATCGATCGGGTACCCTTCGATTTCCATTACTTTCTTCTTCTCCATCTCACTGTCCCTCAAGGCTTTTCGCGAAATTCCGCTGACTTTGAACCTCTCTTCAAGAATTGAGCACAAGGTGTTCGACGAAATGTCTCCCAAGCTTTGCTTCAATAGCAAATAATATGATCATACATTTAAAAAAAAAAAAATTATTTTAAGTGGGCTTAGGCCCATAAAAGTTAACCTTCACTCGAGCGGTTGATTCCCACGCGTGGAAAGCTCAATCGCACGGTCTAATATAAAATTCTCACGCGCCTCACTCGTGCAGAGTTTATTAGTCTTTCATATTCATCAACAGAATCTAAATATAATAAATTACAAGTCAATCTATCTAAATATCTAAATATAATAAATTACAAATCAATTCATAAAAAACTGTTACTCTCTTCTTATGACACGTGTCATAAGTTTTATATTCTCAATTTTTACATTTTTTTTAATAAAAATTCACTTATTATTTTGTTTAAAAAAAAAATTCACTTTTATTAGATAATTTTTTTTTCTCCACATTCACGATCTCCATCTCTTTCTGTATACTTTATTTTTAAAAAAATTTTTAAATTCCACAAACAAATATATTAAGTTTCTTTATACTTTTTTTGTAAAAATTAAAGATCCATACCGAATAATATTAATATATATATATGTGGGATTTAAAAGATTTCATAAAACAAAAATCTTTCTGATTTTATAAAAATAAAATTCTTCTGCATCCTTTTTTCTATTTTTTTTTTATTTGGAACTTTTATATTTATAGATTTATTATTAAAAATTGTAAAACATATCATTTTTCTTGAAATTATGAATGCTACTATGTGCATTCGTTTTTTTATGTTTTAATTTTTTAATCTTATAAAATAAATAAGATTTGTTTATATAAATTTTAATTGTTTTATAAATAGAAACAATATGGAAGATTTTTTCACCCATTGCCTAAAAAGTCATTTCATAAATATGTTTGGTATTTTTATGTTAAACAAATTTAACAAAAAAAGTAAATTCAGATTATAAATAATTAATCTATTGTAACAATATCTTATCTAAAATATTTGTTCTAAATTTATCCAGTGCATTGCACGGATTCGATACTTAAGTATAAATGTAAAGTTCTCATGAATGTTTCATATGAACGTAGCGGCATTCTTGCACTTGTTCTCGACGCAATCTCAAAGACTTACATTATATATACAACTTGGATAATTTCAATTCGTTATTTAATAAACCTATCTGTAATGTTTTATTACTGTTTTAATTAATGTAGATTTAAATTGTCCCACTCCATACACAAATTCTGTATAATTATCATTATATAAAAAGTTAAGATCTAATTTTCCGCATTTAATGTTGGGATTTTCTTTTTTTCCTCTTTAAAGATTGCTCTCTCTCTTTTTTTTCCCTCTTTCGAGTTCTGAATTTTTCTGTAAAAAGTAAATTAAGTAACTAAACATGGGAGATGATCCAACGGCTATAAATCAACGGCGTAAGATTGTAGTTTTGGAGATGCGCTTACTTTTTGGTTAAAATTAGAAATAATATGTTGGGGAAAAAATATATAATTTTCTCTTTCCTTCTGTTCACCGAAACTACCACCAAAGAGGAACAGTCTCTCAAAGCTCCGGGAAGAGGAAGAGGGAGAGAGAGACAGAGAGAGAGAGAGAGGCAAATGGAAGCATTTAACTAAAACCTCTTAGATTCTCTTTCACGGTATAATTTTCTTCTTCGTTTTGTTGTTGTCTGATTCGGACTCAGATTTAGAACAGAGATCCGACGGTTACTCGAACCGACATTTTAGGACATTGTTCGAGTTGTGTGGATTTAAGAGGGATCTCTCTATCTGGGGTTTGTTGTTTGATTCTGTCGGTGATTTTTTGTTTATTGTTATTGTTCATTTGGAGCAACAAGTGTTGTGGATTTTGGAGTCCCTAGGGTTCTTCTGCTTCCAGTGTGAGTTCCAGATCTGGTTTTGTACAATCGATTAATTTCTCTTCCTGTGTTTTATTGTCACATCCAAAATTTGTTAATTTTTAGGGTAATCATTGTGTTTCCTACGTCCTTTCTTGATTCTTTCATTTTTGTTAATGATTAAGGTTTTTTTTTTTTTTTCAAGCTTATTATTAGAGTTTAATATTAATTTTCTTCATTTTGACTATTGGTAGTATTAGTACCCATGTTCACATAGTCTTTACTGAGAGATGATGCTATATTGAGTAATATCAACTTTTGTTATTGCTTGGACAATGCAGGTGTTTTAGTTCCGTACATCATGGGCAAGTCTACAAAGTGGTTAAAGAATGTACTGCTTGGAAAGAAACCATCTAAATCTAGTGGTTCCAAAGAAAAGGAGGTAACCAGTTTTCGAGAATTTGTGTGGAGGGGAACACTAATGTTCTTAGAGTATTAATTTGCTTAGTACAATTACATGAGTTGTCTTTTACGCGCAGAGAGTTGTGAGTGGAAAAGAGGTACTGGTTACTGCAAAGGTAGAAGAATCCGATGTGGTATCAGATCTTCCATCTTTTTCAAATGCATCGACCAATACCGTTGATAGAAGCAATGGTATGTTAGAGACACAAAATGTAGAACCTGAAGAGATCTCAGACGGTGAAGTGCAGCTTCCTGAGGGAAAACCAACAGATTTCCAAAATGCTGCACCTGCACAAGATAATTCACTATCTGATGCAGAGAGAATCCAACAAGAGATTGCAGCAACGTCTGTGCAGGCTGCGTTTAGAGGTTACTTGGTAATATTTTCAGCTATTTGGATTGTAGGCTTGGCTCTCTTCATTGCAGTTATTGGTTTTTGTTTTTGGTATATCCTGATCTGAGCTCATTATGTGAAGGCTCGGCGTGCTTTTTGGGCACTCAAAGGCATAATAAGGCTACAAGCACTTATTCGTGGGCACCTGGTTAGGAGACAAGCAGTTGCCACTCTTTGCTGTGTCATGGGAATTGTCAGGTTGCAAGCATTTGCTCGAGGAAAAGAGATCAGAAATTCTGACATTGGAGTTCAAGTTCATAGGAAATGCAGATTGCAGCTGCTTCAGGTAATGATACTTTCTATTCTTTGTAAGTTCAAGTTCCCTTGCTGAGTGTGAACGGTTGCACTTAAATACAAATTCAGTCCAGGAAAATACTCTAGTTGTGATTGGAGAAATAACTGTTTATTCTCTCGTCAAATTTGAACAGTCTTTATTATTATTTATCAGGAGGACAAGCTTGCACACACTACAGATGCTTACCTTGGAATCAAGAAACTAACAGCCAACGCTTTTGCTCTGAAGGTACACTTGTTGATATAGCTATTTATCATAATGAATTTAGGAGAAACAAATAAGGAGCACTGTATAAAAATTTCTTTTATATTATGTTGATGGATAATTTTGTTTACAGCTTCTTGCTTCATCGCCAAAAGTGATACCTGTGCACACTTCCTATGATGCATCCAATCCAAACTCAAACTCAATCTGGTTAGAGAATTGGTCAGCCTCATGCTTCTGGAAACCAGTTCCTCAACCAAAGAAAACGATGGGGAGAAAACCCCAGAACAGAGTTGCCAATAATGCTCAGATAGTCGAGGCTGAATCTGCTAAACCAAAGAAGAGTGTCCGTAAAGTTCCTGCTGCAAATTTTGAAAGTCCCTCAGTACAGACATCTTTTGAGTTTGAGAAACCCAAACGCAGCTTTTGGAAAGTTTCAAGCCAGTCAATAGAACCACCTGCTGTTGAAAATCCTCAGATTGAACTTGAAAAAGTTAAACGTAGTTTGAGGAAGGTACATAATCCTGTAGTTGAGAGCTCTATCCAACCTCAACCAGTCCCTCATATGGAAGTTGAGAAGCCAAAGCTTGGCGTAGAGAAGACAGCTGAATCATCATATCCGCTGGTTCATGAAACCGTGGAAGAACCTGTGAATGTCTTTGACGAAAAGAAAAAACAAGAACAGCCCGAGGAGGTACATGTTCCTGAGGTGGAAGTACAATCTCCTGGACCATTGGAAACCAATGAAGCTCTTGATTCCTCAGTGGCCAACCAAATTGACAGCAATGAAAAAGCCATGGTTGAAGAAAAGCCCGCAATGGAAAAGGATGCAAAAGAAGAGAAAACTCCCAAACCAAACAACAAAGAGAATTCAGCTGGGAAGGAGAACCAGAAGTCCAGGAAAAAGGGTTCAGCTACTAACAAGACCGAGTGTGAAGAGAGTAATGGGCATCATCAGACTAGCCCATCAATCCCAAGCTATATGCAAGCAACTAAATCCGCGAAAGCAAAGCTGAGGCTGCAAGGCTCACCAAAGTCTCCTGAGCAAGAGGGGACTGAGAAAGCCAGTGTTCCTAGACGTCACTCTCTACCATCTTCAGGTAATGGTAGGATCACCTCTCAGTCTCCAAGAACAACTAGACTCACAAACTCTGGTGGCAAAACCGGGAATAAGAAGGAGAAACCTCTTTTGTCGTCCCGAGAAGGAAACGGTTAGTGCGAAAAACCAATACATGTTTAATGAGATCAGACTAGAATCTCCAAATCTCCCAAATCACGATAGTTATTCCACTTTCTTTTGCATCTAACTCCTCTTGACTGTGTTTGTTGGCTTTTGCAGCAAAACAACTCCGGGAGAGCGGAAGAGGTGACTGATTACCTCAGAAAGTTGAAGCCTTTACCGTTCTTGATTCTATAATAGCGACATTGTCAACATGAGGAATGCCACCATCTATCTATATAAAAGTTAGATTATGAGTCTGTGATTGTGTGTTTGTTTATGTCGGCCAAGTGTTATCGTTGGCCGCTGAGTTTCTGCGATTGTGAGTGTTGTCCTGAGACGATAATGTTGCATCACAAGGCTTTTGGATCTTCTACATCTTCTTCTGGTTTTATCGTTACATTACTTTGATAACTTTTGAAGATTTAATCTTGTTATGTTTATATGAATCAGTGATTTTTTAGAATGGCTTCCTTTGATAAGTTACAAACTTACTCAGGACGAAAGGGTTAAGATTTAAACTTTCTATATTCGTTTCTTCTTAAGCCCTCTAGGGTTTAGTTAGAGAATTGCTACAGACAAAACAATGCAGACACTAGTCTTTAAGGATTTGATTGTTTCTCTTTCCCAAACTTTATAACTTCTCTGTTTCGGGTCTGAATTTTGATCAGCTGAATCGTTGTCTTTCATCTTCAACTCAAGAAAACAAAACAGAGATGAAGCATGAAGAGAAAATGTTTTTTTTTTTTCTACAAGAAGTATCTTTCACATATACGATCTTAATTCGATTGGTTTTTATCAAAAATTTCAGATCTACGGTACCGATTCTTTCTATGAACATCAAACTGAAGTGAAGAAAGCTTATGCGAAACCGCTGACCAAATCATATCAACAGAGTCTCCAGGCCGAGAAGGAAACCGATACTCGAAACACCCAACAACCTCTTTCAATCTCTCCCACTTCTTCTTCCACTCATCCTCTGTCATCCCTCTGAGAAGATTCACCAAAAACCCTTTCTTCACAGCTTCCGAAGAGTGCACAAACACGGAGAAACCGGAATAGTCTAGAGTATCTTCAAATGGAAGCTCAATCTGATCACTAATGATAACCGGCACACAATGGCTCACGATGGAATCGAAAAGGCGGTTAGAGGAAGGCGTGTCACCCGCGATATTGAGACAAAACTTCGAGGAAGCCATTCCTTTACCAGTTTGTTTAGTCCCGTTCCCTTTTACAGTTCCAAATGCAAAGTGAACGGCTTTCTCATCTTTAAGAAGGTTATACAGTTCTTGGCGAATAGTTCCACCCTGAGAACCAAAAAAAATTTGATTACATCAGTAACAAGATTGACAGATAGAGGGGAGAACTCAAAAGCAACTTACATCTTTTCTAAAGATTGCTCCTTGGAAATACGCCAATACAGGACGCTTCTCAAACGGAGCTGACTCATTGTTAGATATAGTCTTAACGACGTGCAAGTAAGGCGCAATGACGTCTTTGTCAAGATTGGCAATCGCGGATGAGTATCTTCCGAAATCCGAGAGAACAAACATTGCGGATCCAAGCGAGTTTCTTGCATAGAGCAAACTATTGGGATGGTGAGCTATTATCAGATGATCTTTCCCATCAAGTCTTTTCCACTCGTCTCGGCTTTTCAAGAACTCGACTAATCTTTCCTGCAACAACCTATCAACACTGGTGCTCTCGTTTCCACTGAGCTTAGATTTCCGATTGTAACTCAACGAGGAGAAGAAGGGCACGAAAACAATGTCGGCTTCAACCGAGTTCTTCACTCTAATTGCACTACATGGTCTCTTGATTTCAGGTGTCTCTGAAGCTAATAGGTCAAGTGTAAGCCAATACTCTACACTGTGTTGCCGATTTAACCCACCAGGATAAGATGGGATTGTGCTAATGTTGTTGACATTTGGCCAAATCTCAGATCCTTTTCTGTGCCAATTCAGTATCCCAAAGTGAAATTCAGATGGCAAATCGTACATAAACACCTTCAACACACCTCGGTTTCGATCACATGAGACCGGTTTAGTACCGGTTTGCCCGAATTCCTCGTTGTTGATGTCTGTTCTTGGAAGAATCAGCTTGCGAACTAAACTTGAAGTGAAAAGAGATTCGTTGCGTTGGAGGAAGAAAAGAGAAGAGCAGATGAATAGTAGCGTTGACACAGTTATCGTGTAAAAGAGGAATTTTGAGGAAAGCAAGCTCTTTTCCGACATTTTTCGAACCTCAATCATTCACACAGAACCAAAGTGTCCTTGTCGGTTAATCGATTTGTAGACAAAGATTTCAGCTTTTGACCATCATCGATGAAGAACAACTGGGGAAATACTTAGTACCTGAGGAATTTGGGATTCCGAGGTTTTACGCCATGGCTTTTTAGGTATCAGACGACTTTGAGTTCCAAGATTTGACCTTTGATCTTCAGATTTTACCAAGCGATGATTTGTTTTTTCTCTGGTATGGAAGTGAATGAAATTTTTTTTGTTTTTCTTCGAGTCCAGACCCCTTTCCTCTTTTAAGGACCAATTTTCGGCGAACAATTCAATTGGTAAAAAGAGTAAAGGGTACATTTTTTTTTCCTCTTAATACAAGGAAAAAAAAAACAAATATACCGCAAAGAATTATTTTCTGTAATAATTGTGAAATTATATTATTTTTTTACGGCGAAATAATATTTCAATATTTTTTGTAATAATTTTGTAGATTAATATTTCGTCCAATCCTGTAGAGGACTACGAGTGCTAATGTAATAATTCTACTAGTATCCTTTTTTCACTTTTAGATTTTACTTTTGTTTTACATCGATTATATATTCTTTGTAGGTTATAATGTAGTTTTATTTTGATATCTTTAAATATCTCTATATTGAGCCAAAAATTAAAAAATATACAAAAATTAATTAAAATTGTTTTTATAGTTGTATATTTTTGACTGAAGTAATTAAAAAGATATATGTTAGTATCTTAAATCTTTTTTATCAACATGTGTAAGAGTATATCAATAATATGCTTCCTTCGTATATTTATTATTCACAACAAAATCAAACCACTTTTTTATCCAAAAAAAAAAAAAAAATCAACCCACATATAATTAATTACTAAAATTTCATATAATTCTTAATTAGAAGGTCCATAAACTTTTCGTCTAGTGATACAACAAAGTTACAAAAGACAGATAGGAAAGAAACATAGAATTATAGGAGAAGTATGACATTGATGATAAATAATACTTGGAAAATTAACTTCGTTATCATCACAATGAAAACATACTAGAATTGAAATTGAAAATACCAACGAGATTGGTTTCTCGCTCTCTGTTTTTTGTTTGTTTCCTTATGGACATTTTGGCCCACCTTGTTGAGTCTTCCAGTTATTGTAACAAGGACACACTTGTTTGTTGCCATAAGTGCCTGGAGGGACACAAAGGCATTTAGCACAACACTTTTGGCAGAAGAACATGCATGGCTTATGGTACTTCGTGTTGCTGCACCTCCTCGAGCATTCTCCTCCACATTCTGCAAATCGTGAAAATCGAGTTTTAATTTGCGCTCTTCTTTTTAAATAGTAAGAAATGAGATTCAAAAAAGAAGAATAAACTTTTACTTACGGTATGATTTCAGACTTCCAGCTCCATACTGTTTTCAAAACAAAAAATGAAAAACAGGTTTTAGTTTTTTTTTGCAATACATATATAGAAAGGGAAAACAAGATTCAAATGAAGATTATTACACATACACTTTCTGGATGGTATTCTGCTTCTTTTGACATAGTGATAAAGATGAAAGAGAAGAGAATGGTCATAAAGAGAAGAGAAGTTATGAGTTTGGCCATGGCTGCCTTCCACTTGGCTCTTGAGAGAAGATGTGTAGTGAAGCTCTTAGTTCTTAGTTTGAGAAATTGATGAGTATGTATCTACCAGTTGTCTCAGCTATTTATAGAAGGCGTGTAGCTCTTTAAGCTTCCTTATTCCACGTATAATAATAAGTTAATAACGGTCCATATATATATTGTCGTATATCTCACACTACCACTTGATTGTTTAGATCATAATACCTTTTTTGTCAACAACATGTATAATGAGGATATAGCAACAACATTATCGCAAACTATTAAGAATATACAATTTGGTTCAAATAATTTACTTTTATATCAAAACATGATATTATAATCTGACATGCAAACATAAAAGTACACGCAAACACAAATTCAAACTTAAAAGGAGAAAACAATCAGTTGGACCCCTAATCTATATATGAAAAAGTAGTGTCGACTACTTAATCAGTTGAATTTGTAGATTTTTGGGAGAGGAAGTATAGCAAACCTTGAGTTCGAGTTTCAACAGTGAAAAAACGACTACTCGCACAAATTATTTACATATGTTTTGTGTTCAAATAATAAAAAAAATAAGTATATTTTTAAAAAACTCATCTCTTTGGTGGTAAATATTAATGACCAGTCCAATTATATCATCTGACAGAGATCAGATATTAAAAACCCTTTTTCAACATTATTCGTAACAATGAAAAATGAGAAGAAAGAAAGTGAACAAGTTGATATAATTTGGCTAAAGGAAGTCACAAGGAGGGTATAATGGTAAAAGAGAGCGGGAGTAACATGGAGGAGCAGTTACATCTCCATTTCTAGTGATTGGGACCAACCAAAGAAGGGACCGATAAGAGCAATCTCGGCTTGGATTCATGCCACTTTTTCTCTTATCTATTAGCAAGCTGATCAAGGAGAGCCGTTCGATGTAGAGCAGGAGCCACGTGTCTAGATCTCAGAGGTGGATATATAGATGATGCAAGTTAAGAGGTGGAAATTATTTGGAGAATTGAGAGAGTGACAAAAGGGTAGAGGCAGTTTTCTTGCATGCATAACTCCATGTGCACTCACATGGGGGACTTATATATTATCTTATTAATGCTTTCAACAAAAATAACGATTTTTGCATTTTTGGATATATATAGTTTTTTTTTTTTTTTAAAATAACCGTGGGAATTCCGAATCTTCGATCCATAATCTCTCCGGTACCCGGAATCAGTCTTTTGGATATATATAGTTATTGCATCAATAACCGTTTTGTTCCGAAAATTTAGTGGATGTTATCGTTCTATATGTTGAAGTTGTGGTTTTGATGCATTTATGAATTATGTGACAAAGTTTGTCTATATATCATTCAACAAACTCTTGCCGTATAAACCACATGCAAACAAATTAATTGGCCGTATTTTTTTGGCTATCAAACTTTTTTATAGCTTTATAATGTAGTTTAAGGAACAACAATATACGAAATAAAAGACCGGAAAGCTCATGGCTATGTTCGTGAGCCACTCTATCATGACGCGGGAGCCGTATGTGATCGAGGGCTATGTGTTCTAAACCGTTGACGGCTCAGTCTTGGGCCTTCAGTGAAAGGTTTCTAGTGCTACTATTGTTTGGGTTGTTCGGCTTCTACAAAGTGCTTTCGACCTTCTTTTCGAGCATACCACTTGAAAAGAACTCCAAAATCTGTTATCACTTCGTCCAATTCCATTAGCTTTGTGCTTTTGTCGAGTGGATGGACTGATATACATCTCTGAATTATGCTTCCATGTTTTTATTTTTTTTTTTTGCCATGGAACCATTTTTTTAGATATATAATTTTTGATTGTAAATCTGAACCGTTTTTATTTTAATGAAATATTAACATTCTTAGCAAAAAAAAGAAGAAGAAATTGTTTATATTTAACGTTTTAGTAGATACGGCATCTTGTTACTACACAGACAATTGAAGTTGAAATGGATCGGACTACTTAAGTATGTATCCACTTGATTACTTAAGTATCTATCCACTTGATGTCTCCCCTTCATTTATTTCTTCACCTTACTCTCAGTTTGGAAAGGTAATATATTAATCATATTAATTATATCGATGGCACTTAAAGAAAAACTATCACGATCACTCCAAAAAAAGATGAAATTTATAAATTTTATTCAATTTTTAATTATTATTCCAACATTGATTTCGTACATATGAATTCATATGTTTCATTTATTTCACCACAAGCCTTAATCTTCGTCCTATTACTAGTTATTTTTTCTTAGAATGATTCCTTATTATCACGAAAATTTTAATGGATTAAATTAAAATTGATTTTTCTGATTTTTAGGGCTATATCCAAATTTTGATAAACCCTTTATTAAAAAGAAGAAGAAGATCTCACTCAATGAATGGACAAGGCCCAAGCCTAGTGATACGAAAAACTTCAAGAAGATTACAATTCTGATTTCTGAGGGAAAAGGCAGAAAGCATCGAAAGCGAGAATATTAAAAGCCCAATATCTGTTTTTAAATATCCATATCACCAAACAGTGAAAGGACCTGGAAACATAAGAGTGACATAAACAAATAAATAAATTTTAATGTTTGGTTAATTTTGCGATTTTGATTTTTAATTAATTAAGATAAAAAATTTCGTTGGTTATGATTCAAAAATAAACTTTTACTCTTGAATAAAAGAAAGAAAATGTATATTTTTAATTAAAAACGGTTGTTTTTGAATATAAGTAAAGGAGTATATTTTAAGGAGGAAAAACAAAGTTCAAAAGCAAGTGACAGACAGAGAGACTGAAAAAAAGTAGATTTGATGTTTAGCTCTCAAATATTAATTAGTTTTTTAAATAACCGTAGTTAGTTGTTTAATAATCATTGTGTGCCCTTTCTCGTATGGTTCGTCATTAATTTCCTATTTTTTTTCATTGCTGCGCTTGTTTAAATAAATATCTGCATCATTATACCTAACATGAGATTATAAATAGTTTATTAGTCTCACTCTGATATTAATACAAAATTTATGACGAAAAGACAACATATTGACTAAGATATATATAAAAGACAACATATCATAAAAATAAGTTGATTTTTAGGGGTTTATATGATTCTGAACTTCACGAGTAGGGCACGGTTGGTGAGAAACAGAGAGTCTTATCAACATAATCCCCCATCTCTCTCTCTCTTAATTTCATATATATGACTCCGTTTAAAAAAAACAAAACAGTCCTAATTCCAAATTAATTTATGATATTTGATAATGAAATTAACTCTACAGTACGATCCTGACTCGTAAATAAGAAGCGAAAAAATAAAACCAAACTCGTCGTCAAAGATTGAAGAACAACGAACTTACTTTATTTATTCATTTGACAAATCAACTTCGTGACATTCTTCCGTGATTTTTGGCTTTTAATACCTTGATTATGTTTTTCTTTATAGCATAATCGGCAATTGTGACATTTTTAATCTAATATTTTTGGTCTGTACGGTACCAAAGCGATAAATGGTTGAACAGTACTAAATCATGGTTCCGCTAGCTGTAAAGTTTCAAATGTACGTAAAAACCAAATTTGTTTGATTTTTGTAATAAGTTTCTAACGCTAAAATTCAGGTATAGTTAGCTATAAATTTTGTGTACAAATTTCTTTCAACAAATTTGATTGCATTAATGTGTACCACCAAGCACATATCTCCACTACAACTATTCGAATCTATATTTCCGATAGTTACTTATCGTAAAATCTAGTTCTGTGGTAATCTTTTCTGCATTACAAAGCTTATTGTGGTGGAAAATTATTAGTAATTGAGCTGTTTTTGTGGTAATTATATATCATATAGAAAAGATGACAAAACAAATTTAGCTTGACAATTTTAAAATCCTGTATTGATTTATTAGGGAATTACGTACTCCGGCTCTATCGATTTTACAGCGTATACGTTTTTAAAAAAATCACACACATATTCTCTATTATATACGTATACGCTTTCAAATATGTGTGTGATTTGTACATGAAATTATTAATATTTGTATATGTTTGGTTACATACAATTAGAAACGTATACCGTATCATACGAGAAAGAGGAATAAAAGTCGATGTTCACAGTCGAATGGAACTTTTGTGTCTCAAGTGGGACCCATGTTTTGTTGGTTCACGTTGTAAAGAAGTCAATTTGACTAATTAAGTCAGTATTAAAGTTCAATTAGAAAACATTAATCTGTCAATCCACTAAAAAAAAAAAAAGCTGAATTAAATCACTTAAATTGTATCACTTAACTAAGTGATAGTATTTTGAATTAGTTATATATAAATAAAACAAATATAGATGATTTAGCATCAATTATTATAATTGATGTTATTATTAACTAGTTTAGCATCAATTCAATAAAGTGATGCTAGATAATTATACTTTATATCACTTTAACAAAATTGATATTAATATATAAAGTTATATCGATTAAATAAATGATATATTTATTTTATTTGGTTAATCACTTATTAAATTGACACAAAATTTACATCAATAAAAATTGATGCTAATAAAAAAATACTAATAACATAAAAATAATTATGTGATTTAACTTTAATTGTGAAAACTAATATAACTATTTTTAAATTTAACATCAATTAAATTAAAACTGATGTTATTTTATCTTAATTTGAATCATTTAAAACATTTGATAATAAATAAAGCTAATTTCCATCACTAAAACAATTGATATATATATATATATATATGTAAGTTTTTTTTATTATATAATATATATTT
>OVAY01000687.1:0-48019 GCA_900406395.1 Kernera saxatilis | reverse complement strand
TAATCAATCTCTTACAGTTCAAGAGTCTGAATTTATTTAACCAAAAAAAAAATATTTAACCAAAAAAAGAGTGAATTTATTTTATTAAAATAGACTGCAAGTTACATTGTTATCGATGTAATAAATTGTAATAATGTTATTTTTTTAAAAACATCAATCTTTAGATGTCCTCGATTGCAAACAGTCCATTTTGTCGGTATCCAGGCTCGCACATCAATATAATTTGTGTAAGACATCTGGCAGGTTTCTCATGCCTATCAAACTTCAGTAAGATTTTTTTAAGATATTCAAGCTCAGTTTTGCATGTGATGTGCGTACCCGTTTTATTTTTCAAAATAATTAGCCGATACGACATGATGTAGTCATGCTTAATCCATGTAGTCTGCGATTTATCAATTACCGAAGTACATTTATTTAATTAACGGCGAAAGGTTTGATATATTATTTGATACATAAATAGTTTAAAGTGTCGATACTTTGGTCGGAAATCGACATTTGTATGATAGAGAATAAAAAAATATTACACAAATTTCCACTACAAGATATACTGAAACTATTAGATAATAATATCTTAATGTCAGTAATTGATGAAAACAAAAGCTGCTTACTAGATCGATCTCTCATGTTTCTCATCTCATGAAACATCATGGGATTGTTATATTGTCGACTTCCATTAATTATCGTCGACTTGCATTATGAGAATTATGTCGTCCGTACGTGGACATCAGTATATCGCATACGCAAAATTAAATCTTACATACATTATACAGATTGACAGAATAATCAAAAAGAATACAAAATAATTTGAAAAGTATTCTAAATTTTTATCCATAAAAATACATTTCCGTCATTAATCACTTTGTACGTATTAGAGACGCTCGCTCTCGAATTTTGGTACCATGTGAGCAACACCTGTTTTAGATTATTATGGTTATTGGTCTAATAGATTATTATGGTTATTGGTCCTTCAGGAAAGGATCCTGGATCATGCTCCTAGAGTTGGCTGATGTAGAGGACCGGTCTTGATACTCAATTCTGCATCCGGTCCTCGCGGCCGGTCTTCTGGAACTCTCGGCATAAAAACTTAAATAACTTCTAAAACACTGCTCGAAATGGGTTGAAGTCAAGTGCACTGGAAAGCTAACTAGCAGGGCTAGATTGTCACCAAATATCATTAAGATTGGACTTCGAAAAATCTTCGAACGGATGGCATAATCATGATGCTTCTACATTGCTCTTCATCCGGGTTTTGCCCATTTTTGCATCTTTTCGTCTAATGAACTTATAAAGATTCAAAACACTATATATAGACTATAAAACTACTTTTTGGGTTAAAAACCATTAAAACACCAAAATAAAGTATTAAAAACATTATTAAAAGCGGTAAAAATCATAGTATATCAACTCCCCCATAGTTAGCCTTTGCTTGCCCTCAAGCAAACAAGAATATTAGAATGGTGAAAGAGAATTGAAAATAACGGGAACTCGCTAATCTTCAGTAACCATGCCTTAAAATTATAACCTGAAGACCACATTAAACAAGTACCCAGTTTAGACTTCGCTCACTATACTCCCACCACGACTTTCACAAGCGGATCCGTCTATACTTCAAACCTGCAAACACCTTGCATTTCCGTTAGTTGACTACATTCATTAAGTATTTTGTGGGTTCTCACCAAAGGATATCATTCAGGATAGACGGCGTTAAGAATCAAAAATGTTTATTTTAAGTGTTTGGTAAGGTTAAAGAGTGTTTAGGGTTACCAGACGCTCCGGATGATGCAAGACATTATGAAAAACAACAAGAGAGAATGGACCAATTATTATCCGCAGAGTCCAACCACTTTTCCCTTTCTTTTCTTTCCCTAGACTTAGAGTTTGCTTTGTAGTCTTGTAAGCAACTTCATCTTCTTTGTAGTTAGAACTTTGGCATTCCTTGAGGATTTTTAAGTGCTAAGAGACAATATATATTTTACCGTTTCCTTTCCTCTCTTATTTTTTGTATTTTTTTTTCAAATTTTCTTTATTTCCTCTCTCATAGGGCCACGAATTTTACCCTTATTAATTGTTCCCAAGGAAACGCCCAGCTCTTTGTATCAAGTCTTTGTACTCCACTAAGTTATTCCAAGCCTTCTTCTACAGTAGCTAGAAAAGTGCGTCGGTCCTCTCTCTCCGACGTTTTTGCACATATCTGCATTTAAGACAATGAACAAGAGTGCATGATATCTAAAAAGAGGTAAAGATTTAAGGTGAGGTACAAACTAAAGATGAGCTGGCCATTCAGGACAACAGGGAGTGGTAAAAAGGGTAAAAACTCCTGAATGCTTGCTTCGTTTCCCTGATCTAACACCTTTGATGAGAGAATTAATTCATATTAAAGTCTAAATAATAATAGAGTCAACTTCCAATCCAGCAAACGTTTTGACTCAATAAACACGTTTTGACTTGATAAAAGCAAAAAAATTAAGATAAAAACCAAAGAAAAAATATTAGGCTTACTTCACACCATCCCTGGAGTGTATTAGGCTCAATAACAGTCATAAAGTTAAGGTAATTGATGTAAAAGATGATAGGAAAGAAAACACATGTTGAAGATTTGCTCAAAAACAGAGTTTTAAGAGCATTATCGCAGCATTCGTGATGTATTGGCCATGTGAGGGATGTCTCGTGTGTAGAAAAGGCAATTACAATATATGTATCAGTAAGTAGATGAGAATATCTTGCTAACACACCAAAAATTGTCAAAAACAACCGAGAATTGTGAAAGTTATGCACAAAACGGTTTTTCGAAGAAAGCCTGCTTTGTGTTCTTGAGAAAGAGATGAGTTTAATGATCAAATTATCCATAATTTCGAGAAATTTCCTTCTTAGAAAACGTTTCTGGGTCAATTTTGAAGACAAATTCCAAGACATTATTGTAAACTTTCGAGCTAATTTTGTTTTGGTAGAGTGATGAAGTTTAGATGTCCAAAACGTACCTTTCCGCGTTAGAGACCGGTCACGAATGGGAAGGGGCCTTGGCCGGTCTTCGTAACTGAACCTTGGGACTCTTATTCCATAAGTGAAGTTTCGTGGCTGGTCTTCCATTGCCACGATTTTGCTTCTTCGGTTTTGGGTGAAAAAGGGGACTAGTAATGTTTTTTGATTTTTGTGACCAGTTCTTGTGACTAGTCCTTGAGTGAAAGTGAGGTTTTCACGTTTTTGAAGTGAGAAAATGAAGGACCGGTCATGAATTAGAGAGATTGTGACCAGTCCATTCAGACCTTTTCGAAGCTTTTAACTTCAATTTTCGAGTTTCAAAGCGAATTCTCCTAATTCTTTCCATCAGTACCTGTAAGAACAACATAAAACTAATTAATATAAGACTCAAAGCAAAGATTTAAAGTAAAATACCTATGGGGTGCCTCCCAAAAGCGCTTTGTTTAACATCGTTAGCTCGACTTTGAAGTGTGAAGGTCTTTGATTAAGATTGAGGTGGCTCAGCTAAGGGAATTGTTTCTCCCTCATTTCCTCATAGTCAACAAGGTATGGTTTACGACGTTGGCCATTGACAGTAAAGTGACCTCCTTCTTTGTCCAAAAGAATAACGCACCATAAGGCTTGACTTCTTTAACCTTGAAAGGACCTGACCATCTTGATCTTAGCTTTACTGGAAAGAGCTTAAGGAGTGAGTTGAAGAGTACGTGGTCATTGGGGTAGAATGACTTAGGTATGATCTTATTATCATGATATGCCTTTGTCCTCTCCTTGTAGATTTTGGAGTTCTCATAAGCCAAATGTCGAATCTCGTCCAATTCATTGAGTTGAATAAAATGCCTTTCTGCAATGGTTTTGATGTCGAAGTTCAGTTGTTTAATGTCCCATGCTGCTTTGTACTCAAGATCTACAGGTAGATGACATGCTTTTGCATTGACAAGTTGAAAGGTTATGGTCCCAAGAGGGGTTTTGAAAGCTGTTATGTATGCCCAAAGAGCATCGTCGAGCTTGGTAGACCAGTCTTCTGCAAGATGTCCTTGAACTCTATTGATGAAGTGTGAGCCTCCATCGCTTATAAAAATGCGTGGAACATCGAACCTAGGGAAGATGATTGACTTGAACAACTTGACCACGACTTTTGCATCATTAGTTGGGCTTGCTATTGCTTCCACCCACTTAGACACATAGTCTACAGCAACAAGAATGTAGCGATTGCTGAATGAGGGAATGGTCCTATGAAGTCAATTCCCCAAACATCGAAAACTTCGACTTCGAGAATGAAGTTTTAAGGCATCTCGTTTCTTTTGATGATGTTTCCTTTTCTTTGGCATGCATCATACCTAGAGATGAACTTGTGGGCGTCCTTAAACATGGTTCGCCACTAAAGACCAGCCTGCAAAACGTTAGACACATCTTTAAAGGTAGCAAAACGACCTGCATAGTTAGAACCATGACAAGCATAAAGTACTCCCTCTATTTCGTCTTCAGGGATGCATCGTCTAAACATGCCATCAGAACATTGTTTGTAGAGGTATGGCTCATTCTAGAAGTATCTCTTCTATACCCTGCAAAATAAGGTGGTTCAACATCAGCAGCAAGGAAATTAGCTATGTGTTGATACCAAAGAGATGTGAATGTTGTTTGCTGAGGGTTAGAGCATGAGTGAGCTTGTGTTTAAGATGAGAGATATGGGTCATCATCAATGATTCTTATAGAATACACGTGCTCTTCAGGGAAACTATCATTCAAAGGAATTTTAGCTTCTATACTCATCCGAGAGAGGTGATCAACTACTCCATTATCTGAGCCTTCTTGTCCTTGATCTCTAGATCGAATTCTTGGAGTAAGAGGATCCATCTCAGAAGACATGGCTTGGCATCTTTATTTGCCAATAAGTACTTGAGAGCAGCATGATCCGTGTGGACTATCACCTTAGACCCTACAAGATAAGATCAAAATTTCTCGAAAGCGACAACGATTGCGAGCAGTTCTTTCTCTTTGGTGGCATAGTTGCATTGGGTATCATCAAGTGTTCTACTTGCATAGTAGATCACATGGAGTTTCTTGTCTTTCCTCTGTCCAAGCACTGCACCTACAACAAAATCACTAGCATCACATATAATCTCTAAAGGTAAAGTCCAGTCAGGTGCCTGAACAATTGGGGCTGAAGTAAGTGCGTCTTTGATATTGGTGAATGCAGCAAGGCACTCATCATTGAATTCAAAGGCCCCGTCCTTGAAAAGGAGTGTTGGAGAGGCCTTGAGATTTTGGAGAAGTCCTGAATGAATCTCCGATAGAAACCAACATGCCCTAGAAAGCTGTGAATTCCTTTGACATTCGTTAGGTTCATCATGACTTCGATTTTTGCCTTGTCCACTTCAATGCCTTTCTCTGCTATCCGATGACCAAGGAGTATCCCATCTCTAACCAGCCTCTAAGAGTTTCATTATTTCCTTCTTAACCACGTCCGTAAGGTTAGGGTTCAATCTCCTTTGATGCTCAATCGAAGATTTTGACTCATCTTCAAGGTGGATACTATGAATACAGAGATCTGGAGAGATTCCTGGAATATCATCAAGTGAATAGCCTAATGCCCTGCGATACTTTCTCAACTCACAAATAAGTAAGGCTGATTCAACATTATTCAAAGTAGAATTGATGATAACATGATAAGTTTGATTAGGTCCAAGATACGTGTACCTTAGCCCAACAGGGAGCTGTTTGAGTTCTACCTTAGGAGCTTTCAGCTCGCTCCAAGGATCACTGATGGCTTTGGGAGTGTCCTTAAGGACAGTAAGCTCATCCATGGTGGTGTGAGACACGTCCTTAGAGTCTTCCAAGTCAAGAGCAGCAATCTCTTGATAATAAGTTTCAGCAAAGTCAAACAAATCAGCATAAGTTGAAGTTGTTGCACATAGGTAACCATATTCGTCTGCAGCCTTTGTCAAAACTATTTCTAGGGGATCATCGAATAAGAGCTTTTCAAAGACATCACCAGTGACCTCACTAAGTGTATCAACAAAGAAAACATGGTCATCTATGGTAGGTTTATTCAAAGCGTTCTCAACATCGAACTTCATAACAAGGTCTCCCAGGTGGAGATCTATCTTGCCTTTCTTAACATCGATGATAACTCCTGCTGTAGCTAAGAAAGAACGACCAAGGATAAGGGGATCCTTAGGTTCCTCATCAAGTTCCAAGACCACAAAGTCAGCTGGAATAGAGCAATTCCCAATGATGACAGGAAGATCGACAACAACACCTACAAGAAGCCTTACAAACCTGTCAGCTAGAACAAGGAGATTAGTATGGGCTTAAACTCGTGGATACCAAGCCTCATAGCTGCTGAGTATGGCATCAAATTGACACTAGATCCGAAATCACAGAGAGATCTCCCAAAAGTATGACCCTCAATCTCACAAGAGAGCACAAAGCTTCCTGGATCGCTTAGTTTCATAGTTACCTGATTTTGAAGAATGGAGCTACACTCATGTGTGATCATAGTCACGCCTTCTTCAACGCTGATGTTGTGTGTCAAGATGCTCTTCAATTACTTCTTCAAAGATGAAGCCATCATACAAGCATCAACGGAAGGCAATCTCACAGTTAACAACCCAACGAGCTCTTTAAACTTAGCAAGTTCCTTTTCTTTCTTTGGTTTTTTCAAGGCATCTGGAAATGGTATCTTGGGATTGTATACACGTGATACTACTGGTGGTAACATGTTATCATCCTCTTGAACAGGAGCAGCCACGTTTTTGGCTTCATCATCCTCTTTTGAGGATTTGTTTGCCTTTTCTGCATCTTTTTCTTTCCCCTTTGTGTTCGACTCAATATGCATGTTTTGGCATGAAATTATAAGATTAGGTACGAATCGAAGATAGCTGCTGAATTGGGGTATGAAAAAACTGTTTTTCCGCAAAATTTTGCTTCTAAAAATAAAGTTGTAGATGGACAAGAATATAGAATAAATTGTTATGAAACAACTAATGAATGTCTATCAAAGTAACATTTATAACATGTAACATTTCCTACAAGTAACATCATCTTGTAGTAAATTCACATATGTTACTACCTTTTGTATTCTCCTTATAAAAGGAGATAATTATCTCTTGTAAATACACATTAACATACGATAACAATGAATTCACACATTGATACACAATAAGATATACAAGAATACAACGATCATAACACAACATTCTTGTTCTATATATCTTATGTTATATAATGTAGTTCTATATTCACTTTATTAGTTGATTATAGAAAAGTTTTCACAACACT
The DNA here is from genome assembly GCA_900406395.1 of Kernera saxatilis. Classification (NCBI taxonomy): domain Eukaryota; kingdom Viridiplantae; phylum Streptophyta; class Magnoliopsida; order Brassicales; family Brassicaceae; genus Kernera; species Kernera saxatilis. The sequence continues at coordinate 40,759 of OVAY01000687.1, read as the reverse complement.
TTATCAGCACGAGTCTCTAACATTTGAGCTTTTACAGGGTAATAATTATGAGTTTCTACCGTTCGAATTTTTATCAGGTACAAACGCTCTATCCGTACTTTGAGGTAAGATTTACCTTATGTTGAATTTATAATTATTTATGGAGTGAAAGGCAATGTCTCTTCCTTATTTAAGTTTTGCTAAATTTATTTAAATTTATATATTATTTACGGAGTAAAAGGTTTTGACTCCTCCTAAATATATGGTAAGTTATGCCTCCTCGAATCTATGGAGGGTTTTACAACCATTATCAAATGGAATACTATGTCTCTTTGATCATATGGAAGGTTATGCCTCCTTGATTATATGGAAGGCTAAATTATATAGAGGCTATGCCTCCTGAATAATGCAAAAATAATCAAAAACGCTCCAAAAGAGCGAAAAAAGCTCCGGTAAAGCGAAAATGTTCATGTAGAACGGAACGCTCCAAAAAGCGAGAAACACTCCTAAAGAGTGAAAAGAGCGTAAAACGCTTCCGTAGAGCAAAAATGCTCACGAAGAGCGAAAACGCTCCTGAAGAGCAAAAGACCGCTCCAGAAGAGCAAAAGGCTCTAGTGGAGGGAGAATGCTCCTGTAGAGCGAAACGCTTCAGGAAAAAAAAATGCTTCAAAAGAGCGAGAAAGCTCATGTAGGCAAAAACGCTCCAGAAGAGCGAAAAACGCTCCGGTAAAGCCAAAATGTTCATGTAGAATGAGAATGCTCCAAAAAGCGAGAAACGCTCCTAAAGAGTGAAAAGAGCGTAAAACGCTTCCGTAGAGCAAAAACGCTCCCGAAGAGCAAAAGACCGCTCCAGAAACGCTTTAGAAAAAAAAAATGTTTCAAAAGAGCGAGAAAGCTCATGTAACGCTCCAGAAAAGCGCATGATGAGACACGCATATAAAATCAAAATGGCAAAAGTATATATGATAGTAAACCTGAAGTTTATTAATTGCTTAAAGCAAAGTATAACCGGTTAAACCATCCCAGTCCAACAATGATACGATAGAGCATTGAGAATTTATGTTGAAAACCCAGAAACTTTATCAAATGATGTATGTCTTAAGGCTATAATGAGAAAAGATTCATGGATGAATTACCATTTTGATCAAAGGAGCTCATAAGATATGATGGTTGATGTCTTTAATCAATCCCATAATCATACCCAATATAACATATCCAAAAGTGGGATTTGGTCCAAGATGAATTAACAATAAGACCATCATCTTGAAAAGGGATATTAAGAGCCTCACATCAAACTGATTTGATACATAATACATGACCCAAAATAGGTAACTGGAAATGTTATTGGTCCTAAAGTGGGATTGAGTTTGAGATGGATGGACCTAAAGTGTCATCATCTTGAGGGGGAGAATTAAAGAATTCCACATCAAGAATAATTAGAACATCCTGAAGTTTATGTTCACATGTAAAATGAGCTAGATGAATCAGTAAAGCAATCCAAGAGATTGTAAGATCAATTATGGTAAAATATCCATGTTCTGGCATGGAACATGCAGTCTTGCTTGTAGTAATATCCATAATGATATTGAGCCATCAATGGATGTGCTTACTGAAAGATTTGCATAATGAAAAAACTCCCCTAGGGAGAGAATCGTGAATAGTTTGGATCTTTGAACAAATAAATGTGAACCTGAAGTTCGAAAACTTTAAATTATCACTATTCATAATATATTGCAAATCAACATCTAATGGATGAGATTTCATTGAAATATTTGGATCCGCAATCAAATGATTGTGAACCTGAAGTTCACAGAAAAAAAATATCATATTCCAGCTGAAATGCTTCGATAAGAATAGATGTCCCTGAAGGATGATCTATTAGTCAGTCTATTGCACGAAGAAAACGTGATAGACTCTTTGGTTCCAAAGATAAAAATCCTCATAAAAAAAAAAGCAAATTGAAAAGAGGATTAGTCTCCTGAAAAGACCATTGACATGGTTAATGATAAATCATGTACCTGAATGATAATGAGAAAGAGATCTCGATTAACTATGTCATGACGAAAAAACATGAAACCAAAGACAAAGTAATTGTCGACAATAAATAAAACGCTCGATATGATATATGAGGATCATAAATCTACCTCTATAGATGATTGTAGAATATTGGCCAATAAGAGAAAAGAGGCAATCAAGTATATATTAAACTCGTTTAAAGAACGAGAGATTCTTGCACCAGAAGTCCAAACATTAAAAATATATGTCTAGGAGAGGAGCGGACAAAATTACTTGAATTGCACATCTTTATATGAATAATCCATGAAGGATTACTCATATCAGAAAAATGTTCCAATGAACTCTACTTGATTGAAACTCCTGAAGAGTTATCGAAAGAAAGTAATAAAATTTGGGATAAGAGGTCTTGGAAAGATCAAATTGTCTTCATGTATCCCTATTTGAACATCTTACGAAAGAGATGATCATTCGAGGGATCCTAGCAAGATCTTAATCTCACATTTAATCACTTCTAAAGGAAATGCTATATAGTCCTGAAGTACCATACTATGTGAAAAGTTTATCGTCGTATATGATGCACTTTCGAAAGAAATGCCAAATTAATTGCAATGTATTAATGAAAAATCATGAATCACGTCCAAAGAGCGATATTCCATTCCCTGAAGTGAATGTCACGTCTTTTAAAAATTATTATGGACGTGAACGTTTTCATGGACGTTATCGCAAACATGGTCGCGAACATACTCATGAATGTGCTCATGGAAGAGTACAATATAAGCTGAGCTAGACTCGCTTAATAAGAGAAAGTAATTTCAACCTATTCTCCTTACACCAATACATTCAACCAATTGGGGTAAGTAGATTTTCGTACTTAAACGAAAAGAGAAAATATTCTATAATATATTTAGTCCTGAAGCACCATATCATAGTGCAATAGGAGCACTAGCGTGCCTTGTAAGACACCTGTAAGATATGGTTTATTGTCAACTCAAAGAAGGTAAGTGGTATAAATCATATTTTGAGATATTTTCGAGGAACCTTTGATATGAGTTCATTTTATACTAATTTATCCAAACCAGTTTTAATTGGTTAAAGTGATGCATAATATTTCCAGACCTACATAAAGCCATATCCCATAAAAGTCATGAATCTGTCTCGTTGCAAATCCGCTTGAGGAGTGAGCGGTTTCTCATCCAGTGAAAATATTCAAACAACTTCACTTTAGGATAAATTGCATCACGACCCAATTAAAAGAAGATTTCAGCCACAACAAAAGAAGAAGCTAGGTGTCCATCAATTGAGATCATGTGATGATCTTACAAATTTGTTCTCTTAATCTCGATCGACCACAATTTTTGGAAAGATGGTACATATGATTGGAACATCGTCGATTGAAATACCTTAGAGGATGATGCTTCCAGGGGGAGAGCGATAGGCGTGGTTGTACTTTTTTTTCCTTATCATGGTTTTGTCCCACTGGGTTTTTCTGATGAGGTTTTTAATGAGGCAGCAAATAATGCACAAGTGATAGACATCCAAGGAGGAGTGTTATGAAACAACTAATGAATGTCTATCAAAATAACATTTTCTACAAGTAACATCATCTTGTAGTAAATTCACATATGTTACTACTTTTTGTATTCTCCTTATAAAAGGAGATAATTATCTCTTGTAAATACACATTAACATACGATAACAATGAATTCACACATTGATACACAATAAGATATACAAGAATACAACAATCATAACACAAAATTCTTGTTCTATATATCATATCTTATATAATCTAGTTCTATATTGACTTTATTAGTTGACTATAGAAAAATTTTCACAACAGAAATATCATTTATTTCTAATTTTCTCAATATTCCCTTAAATATCTCCTAAACACATTATAAAACGAAACGTGCATTCTTTTTGTTCCCTATTTACTTTTTTTCTTATATAAAAGGGTCCACGATCTATTTTCTCCCCGAAACTATCATACAACTTCTAACTACACAAAATTAAAGTCTCATTCTAGTTTACAGCAAAATAAAAGTTAAAACCCTATTTACACCCGAATTTCGAAACCAGTTTTCGCACATAATAAAAGTTTGAAACCAAATTAAATACAAATTAAAATTAGTTTCGTTTTACTGTTTACCAATCAAACCTTGACCAACTAAACCAAAATTTAACAGATTAAAACCCAATTTAGACCCGATTACAACAAATTAACCTGGATTTAAAATGAAATTGCTGATTTTTTTACCCAAAAAAAACTGAAGTTGTTGCTTACGATTGAAATTTGAATTCTTAAAGTTTGAGTCTTAAATTAATCCAATTTGAATTCTTAGACTGAAGTTGCTGCTTACGATTGAAACTTGAATACGTAATGAACATCGCAATTTCCAAGAAGAGGAATAGTGAAATTGAATAACACACTTATGATTGCAGAAGACAATAAAATAAGCATTGTTTACTCTATGTCATCGACTCTTGAGAGTTGAAATTCCATGGGCATGGTTCATGATTCATGATTTACATGTTATATGGATCAAAAAAGAGATGCTAACCTCTTTTCACTATTTTCGATGATAAAATCGATCCAATTTAACCTCAGCAAACTATATTTAAGTGAAAATCTTCGACGAGATCTTTAACCAATTAATATCTCGTTTCCATCAAAACACATACATAAGAAATAATGAAACGTAACAATTTGTTTTGGGTCGTAGACGGCATTGAAGATTCGCTAGAATAGAATTACATCACCATGTTTATCTAAAATATGTTGCTGCTTATGGTTTTTGAAATAGAACATCCATTGTTCAAATTGATATTTTAGAGTATGAAATCAGATAAGCCAAACACGAAGTTTGATCCCTAACACTACACTTCACTCGGTTTTGGATAATCGATTTCAAAACCATCGATTTTGAATATCAATTTTTTGGGTTCTTCGTTTTTTAATTTGGTGATTTTAACAATTTGGATATTTTACGTGGGTTTTTGCGTCGTGTTTAGGTCAAGTATGATTTTTTAATTTGGTTCGGTATTGCGTTTATTTTGTAAACTGATTAAATCAACCTCTGTGTGTAAACTGGTTTCGAATTTCTAGTTCGGGTGTAAATAAGGTTTTAACTTTCATTTTGTGGAGAGATAAAATGAGGCCTTAACTTTGGATTGTTATGGTACTATATGATATTTCCGAGGGAGAAATAGATCGCCGATCCTTTCTAGAACGTAATGAAACAAAAATTAGTCAACAAAAAAAAAGAAAAATAAAAGAAAATGACGAAGAAGAAGAAGGCGTATCAAAAAATGTTTACAAGATTAAATCCACACCACCCGCAAAACTGGATTTAGACAAGTTATATTATGATGAATGAGAGCTTCATCTCAACAAGGAACCTGAAGAAACTATATTGGATATACTGAAGATTTATTTAATTAGTACCTCACTTGGTTGCATTGTAAATATTTATTTGATGAGTACAAGTGAGAAGATTAAATCCTCAACTCGTATTGACCATTATTTTTACTCTCCAACTTCTGCTAACTAACCTAATTTAGGTACGACTGAGAGCAAGAACATAGTTTAATTCTGTTAATTATCACTATTATGTCAATTAACATCGTTTGAGTGATATAACGGGGTTAACCTCAATTGTTAGTCTCTGTTAAGACTAAAACGATACATTTAGACAACGATTAAACAACCCACGTGTCTAGATTAGCCTAGTCAACATAAGTTGAGGATTAAAAATAATGTTTTACACGAGTTGAGGATTTAATTTTTTCACTTGAAATTTATCGCATTTTTTGCGTATTTTTTAAAGTTGAAACTTTTTGATATTTTCACATTCTTTTAGACATTAAATCAATGATATTGGCTCACATCCAAAAAAGACGTCAATAACCTTAAAATTTTTCAATGATAGAGTAGAACATCAACAACTTGAGTAAGCTCAATTTTGAAGTTTTTTTAAACTATACTTACCATTTCTTCTATGTGATATATCAACAACTTCGCCATTAGAAGTATTTTTGGCATATTGCTAAATCTGTGGTACTATTTGTAAAGGTAGAGAGAATAAAGTAGAAATATTAATGGTATGGATTTATTAATATTTTCGTAGGTAAAATTTATTTATTTTTAAAATTTTGTTTTTAAGAGAAAATTAAGAAGAAGTTCTAAATGCAAACAAAAACACCCAATTAAATACCATAACTTGTAGAATATAAGTAAGATCTAATATGACACAAGAGAAAACAAACCTTGTAGAACTAGTTGTAAGGAATTTAATATCACAATGTTATGTGAACATCACAAGTCTCATTCCATGATTCATAATAAAATTAATGTTCCAAATTACATCTTCACTTGTCGACTTTATCCAATAACAAGCGCCATACACATCTTCATTGTTTCTTGTGCTTCATAACGTGCACATATGTTCTTCAAAACAAGGTTCAAGGTATGAATGACACATGGTATCTAGAAGATACTATGAAATTGGACTCAAATAAATGCACTAGCTTTTACATAATTCGAAACGTTATCAGTGATATCTAAACCACATTATCATGTCTAACATATTTTATGCACTTTATGATCCACTCCACTATCATCTCGCTGGTTTTTGTTTCACTTTGGCAATTGATCGCCCTTAACATCATTGGACAACTTTTATTTGCATCAATCAAGTTTAATATCAGTTTTCATTGAGAATATGGCCAACCACACTAAATATATTAACTCTTTTTGATTTCTATGTGTTCTTTAAAGGTTGCAAGTACATGTCAATGTTATTTTTTTTTTCCTATGTTTTTTTATTAGTTTGAATTTGTCTGTCATTAATTTATTTTAATAAATTTTAATTTTGTGATTTTTTTTCTTTAAACTTGTCTCTTTAAGTTGGACAAAACAAATAACAGCAATGAAGCGAATGGACATGTGGAAGTCACTCCGCTTGAATCTATTGTGGAAGTTGTCTCCGCGATGAGTTTTTTCTATGTCCGATGAGCAAAATAAAACGATGATGAATATCAGAGAAAATTCAGATTCTATTTCGACTGATCTCGTTCTTGTGATATTCTCGAGACTGCCTGCAAAGTCAATCGCGAGGTTTCGTTGTGTTTAGAAGCTATGGGACTCCAAAGTTTCGCGGTCCACTTTTCACGGAGTATTTTCTGCCCAGATCCTCTTCTCTTCCTCTTTTATTGTTTGCGGTTGAACGAAACGGTGTGTTGCTCTTCTACTTGTCGCCTCACCCTCGAAATCGATATCATAAGTCTTCTCTTGCTGTAGTACTCGAATTTCATGCCAAGTTCTCTAGTAAAATTTATTTATTTTAAAAATTTCGATTTTAAGAGAAAATAATAAGTTCTAAATTCAAACAAAAACACCCAATCAAAATACCATAACTTGTAGAATATAAGTAAAATCTAACTTGACAAAAGAGAAAACAAACCTTGTGAAACTACTTTTAAGGAATTTAAAATCACAATGTTATGTGAACATAACAACCCTCATTCCATGATTCATAATCAAATTTGTGTTCCAAATTACATATTCACTTGTCGACTTTATCCAATAACAAGTGTCATACACATCTTCATTGTTTCTTGTGCTTCATAACGTGCACATATGTTCTATAAAACAAGGTTCAAGGTATGAATCACACATAGTGTCTAGAAGATACTAGGAAACTTGATTCAAATAAGTGCACTAATTTTTACATAATTCGAAACGTTATCGGTGATATCTAAACAACATTATCATGTCCAACCTATTTTATACACTCTATGATCCACTCCAACAATCATCTCGCTGGTTTTTGGTTCACCTTAGTTATTGATCGCACTTCACATCATTGGAGAACTTTTATTTGCATCAATCAAGTTAAATATCAGTCTTCATTGAGAATATGACCAACCATATTAAATATATTAATTCCTTTTGATTTTTATGTATTTTTTAAAGGTTGCAAGGACATGTCAATGTTAATTTTTTTGCTTTTGAAAAAGTATAATTCTCAACAAATTATTCACATGGGAGAATATCATAGAATGTTTGATGCATGCACATATAAATTATAATTTTTCGTTTAAAAATAGTTGTTTTGCAATGTTTGAGGATGTTTTGTTGTTTTAATATTTTAGCTATTTATGAAGTTATGAGCTTTTCGTCGATTTGTATTTTATGATATTTGATAACAGTTTTTAGTGTTTAAAATTTTTGTTTTCAAGTGGAAAGAAGAAGTTCTAAATTTAAACAAAAATACCCAATTAAATACCATAACTTATAGAATATAAATAAGATCTAACTTGACAAAAGAGAAAATAAACTTTGTAGAACTAGTTGTAATGAATTTAACAATGTTTGAATGACACATGGTATCCAGAAGATACTATGAAACTTGACTCAAATAAATGCACTAGTTTTTACATAATTCGAAACGTTATCGGTGATATCTAAACCACATTATCATGTCCAACCTATTTTATGCACTCTATGATCCACTCCACAATCATCTCACTGGTTTTTGTTTCACTTTGGCCATTGATCGCCCTTAACATCATTGGGCAACTTTCATTAGCATCAATCAAGTTTAATATCAGTCTTCATCGAGAATATGGCCAACCACACTAAATATAGTAACTCTTTTTGATTTCTATGTATTCTTTAAAGGTTGCAAGTTCATGTCAATTTTTTTTTTTTTTGTTTTTGAAAAAATATAAATTTCAACAAATTATTCACATGGGGGAGAATATCATGAAATGTATGATGCATGCACACATAAATTGTAATTTTTCGTTTAAAAATAGTTGTTTTGCAATGTTTGAGGAGTTTTTGTTATTTTAATATTTTTAACTATTTTTAACTATTTATGAAGTTAGATAGCAATTTTGATTTAATTTGCGTTTAGAGTATGTAGTTTTTTTTCCAATGTCTTTTTTTGATTAGTTTGAATTTGTCTGTCATTAATTTATTTTAATAAATTTTAATTTTTTTGATTTTTTTTCTATAAAGTTGTCTTTTTAAGTTAGACAAATGAAATGATGGCAATGAAGCGAATGGACATGTGGAAGTCGCTCCGCTTGAATCTATTGTAGAAGTTGTCACCGCGATGAGTTTTTTCTATGTTCGATGAGCAAAATAAAACGATGATGAATATCAGAGAAAATTCAGATTCTATTTTCGACTGATCTCATTCTTGTGATATTCTCGAGATTGCCTGCAAAGTCAATCGCGAGGTTTCGTTGTGTTTCGAAGCTATGGGACTTCAAGTTTCGCGGTCCCCTTTTCACGGAGTAGTTTCTGCCCATATCCTCTTCTCTTCCTCATCTATTGTTTGCGGTCGAATCAAACGGTGTGTTGCTTTTCTACTCGTCGCCTCATCCTCAGAATTGATATCATAAGTCTTCTCTTGCTGTAGTCCTCAAATTTCATGCCAAGTTCTCTGGTAAAATTTATTTATTTTAAAAAATTTGTAAAATTTATTTATTTTAAAAAAAATTGTTTTAGAGTAAAAAGAATAAGTTCTAAATGTAAAAAAAAAAACACCTAATTAAAATACCAAAACTTGATAATATAAGTAATATCTAATTTGACAAAAAAGAAAACAAACCTTGTGGAATTAGTTTTAAAGAATTTAAGATCACAATGTTATGTGAACATCACAAGCCTCATTCCATGATTCATAATAAAATTTGTGTTCCAAATTACGTATTCACTTGTCGACTTTATCCAATAACAAGTGTCATACACATCTTCATTGTTTTGTATGCTTCATAACATGCACATATGTTCTTTAAAACAAGATTCAAGGTATGAATCATACATAGTGTCCAGAAGATACTAGAAAACTTGACTCAAATAAGAGCACTAGTTTTTACAGATTTCGAAACGTTATCGGTGATATTGAAACCACATTATCATGTCCAACCTATTTTATGCACTATTTGATCCACTCCACAATCATCTCGCTGGTTTTTGTTTCACTTTGGCTATTGATCGCCTTTAAAATCATTGGACAACTTTCATTTGCACCAATCAAGTTAAATATCGGTATTCATTGAGAATATGACCAACCACATTAAATATATTAACCCTTTTTGATTTCTATGTATTCGTTAAAGGTTAAAAGTACATGTCAATGTTATTTTTTTTTGCTTTTGAAAAAGTATAATTCTCAACAAATTATTCACGTGGGGAGAATATCATGGAATGTTTGATGCATGCACACATAAATTATAATTTTTCGTTTAAAAATAGTTATTTTCCAATGTTTGATTAGTTTTTGTTATTTTAATATTTTAACTATTTATGAAGTTATGTGCTTTTCTCCGATTTGTATTTTATGATATTTGATAGTAGTTTTGATTTAGTTTGTGTTTAGAGTATGCAATTTTTTTTCCTATTTTGTTTTTTGATTAGTTTGGAATTGTGTGTCACTATTTTATTTTTTCGAATTTTAATTTTTTTGTTTTTTTTCTTTAAAGTTGTCTTTTTAAGTTGGACAAAAGAAATGGTAGCAACGAAGCAAATGGACATGTGAAAGTCGCTCAGCTTGAATCTATTGTGCAAGTTGTCTCCGCGATAAGTTTTTCTATGTCCTATGAGCAAAGTAAACAGATGATGAAGATCGGAGAAAATTCATATTCCATTTCGACTAATCTCGTTTTTGTGATATTCTCGAGACTGTCTGCAAAGTCAATCACGAGGTTTTGTTGTGTCTCGAGACTGCAGTCCACATTTCACATTTCACGGAGTTGTTTCTGCCCAGATCCTCTGCTCGTCCTCGTCTATTGTTTGCAGTCGAACGAAACGGTGTGTTGCTCTTCTACTTGTAGTCCTCGAATTTCATACCAAGTTCTATAGTAAAATTTATTTATTTTAAAAATTTTGTTTTTAAGTGGAAAGAAGAAGTTGTAAATGCAAACAAAAACACCTAATTAAATACCATAACTTGTAGAATATAAGTAATATCTAGTTTTACAAAAGAGAAAATAAACTTTGTCGAACTAGTTGTAATGAATTTAACAAGGTATGAATCACACATGGTGTCCAGAAGATACTATGAAACTTGACTCAAATAAGTGCACCAGCTTTTACATCATTCGAAAGGTTATCGGTGATATCTAAACCACATTATCATATCTAACCTATTTTATGCACTCTATGATCGACTCCACAATCATCTCGCTGGTTTTTGTTTCACCTTGGCCATTGATCGCCCTTAACATCATTGGACAACTTTCATTTGCATCAATCAAGTTTAATATCGGTCTTCATTGAGAATATGGCCAACCACACTAAATATATTAACTCCTTTTGATTTCTATGTATTTTTTAAAGGTTGAAAGTACATGTCAATGTTACTTTTTTTTGCTTTTGAAAAAATATAAATCTCAACAAATTATTCACATGGGGAGAATATCACGAAATGTTTGATGCATACACACATAAATTGTAATTTTTCGTTTAAAAATAGTTGTTTTACAATTATTGAGGATTTTTTTGTTATTTTAATATTTTAGCTATTTATAAATTAATGAGCTTTTCCTCGATTTGTATTTTATAAAATTTTATAGCAGTTTTGATTTAGTTTGCGTTTAGAGTATGTAATTTTTTTTCTTTGATTAATTTGTATTTGTGTGTCACTAATTTATTTTAATGAATTTTAATTTTTTGATTTTTTTTCTTTAAAGTTGTCTATTTAGGTTGGACAAAAGAAATGACAGCAATGAAGCTAATGGACATGTGGAAGTCGCTCAGCTTGAATCTATTGTGGATGTCATCTCCGCGATGAGTTTTTTCTATGTCCCATGAGCAAAATAAAACGATGATGAATATCAGGGAAAATTCAGATTCTATTTCGACTGATCTCGTTCTTGTGATATTCTCGAGATTGCCTGCAAAGTCAATTGCGAGGTTTCGTTGTGTTTCGAAGCTATGGGATTCCAAGTTTCGCGGTCCACTTTTCACGGAGTTGTTTCTTCTCAGATCCTCCTCTCGTCCTCGTCTATTGTTTGCGGTCAAACGAAACAATGTGTTGCTCTTCTACTCGTCGCCTCATCTCTTGTTGTAGTTCTCAAATTTCATACCAAGTTCTCTCGTAAAATTTTTTTATTTTAAAATTTTTGTTTTAAAGTGAAAAGAAGAAGTTCAAAATGCAAACAAAAACACCTAATTAAAATACCATAACTTGATAATATAAGTAAGATCTAATTTGACAAAAAAGAAAACAAACCTTGTGGATTTAGTTGTAAAGAATTTAAGACCACAAAGTTATGTGAACATCACAAGCCTCATTCCATGATTCATAATAAAATTTGTGTTCCAAATTACATCTTCACGTTTCCACTTTATCCAATAACAAGCGTCATACACATCTTCAGTGTTTCTTGTGCTTCATAACGTTCACATAATGTTGTTCAAAACAAGGTTCAATGTATGAATCACACATGGTGTCCAGAAGATACTAGGAAACTTGACTCAAATAAGTGCAATAGCTTTTACATAATTTAGAACGTTATCAGTGATATCTAAAACACATTATCATGTCCAACCTATTTTTATGCACTCTATGATCCAGTCCACAATCTTCTCGCTAGTTTTTATTTCTCCTTGGCCATTGATCGCCCTTAAATCATTGGGCAACTTTCATTTGCATCAATCAAATTAAATATTGGTCTTCGTTGAGGATATGGGCAACCACACTAAATATGCTAACTCCTTTTGATTTCTATGTATTCTTTAAAGGTTGCAAGTACATGTCAATGTTACTTTTTTTGCTTTTGAAAAATATAATTCTCAACAAATTATTCATATGGGGAGAATATCATGGAATGTTTGATACATGCACAAAAATATTTGTTTTGCAATGTTTGATAATATCATTGAATGTTCCATTTTGACTGATCTCGTTCTTGTGGTATTCTCGAGACTGCCTGCAACGTCAATCACGAGGTTTCGTTGTGTCTCGAAGCTATGGGATAACATGTTTCACAGTCCACATTTCACGGAGTTGTTTCTGTCTAGATCCTCTGTTCGTCCTCGTCTATTGTTTGCGGTCGAACGAAACGGTCTGTTGCTCTTCTACTCGTCGTCTCACCCTCTGAATCGATATCAGAAGTCTTATCTTGTTGTAGTCCTCAAATTTCATACCAAGTTTTCTGAAGACATAAGTCCATACATTTGTGGCTACACCTATGGTTTTATCTTTTTCCCTGATATGTGGATCTCAGAAGAGGAGGCGCCTGTGATATCAATACATTCTCTTTACTAAAAAAATATTAAATTTTCATTGGATATTGGATATGTTGATGATGTGATGGATCAAAATGGTCACTTCCTGTTTATTCTGGTAGACTAGGAGGTAAACTTACAAATCAAAATTAGTGTGGTTAAATTCATAGATTTTTCGTAAGATACACTCTTTCTACTGTTTGATCTTTCAAATTTAATGAAGCTTCAAGCTTATATGTAGATTACCAAGATTCAAGCAACAATTACTGATAAATATGCTGAAATTTATGATGATACATTAAATGAAGGTGAATCATATGTTATCTACAAATTTATTGTTAAAGAGGCAAAAGAAGATATCAAGAAAATTAATCATCCGTACCATATCTTCTTCTCCAACAAGACTATTGTCAGAAATATTATCATACCTCAGATGCAGTCAATATTTTATTTTACTCTTGTTGAGAAGGTTATTTGTGGTGATGTCCACTCTCTGTTTTCTTATGGTATTGAAATATATTTTTTCCTATTATATGTTTACTCTATTTTTTTGTTCGGTTTAATTATTTACAATCATGGTTAATGTTAATTTTTTCTGATTTTCTGAAGTTGACTTGGTTGGAGTCATCGCGAAAATATGCGAATTAAGAAGTTTTGAAGATGAGTTTTGCAAGGATAAATGGGATTTGCACAATAGATATATTAAATTCACTCTCACAAATGTAGAGTTAGTATTTCTTAACTTCAACAGTTTTTTTTTTTTAAACATCTGCTTGAAATCACTTGATGTCTTTGACTTATTCGTTTTAAAGGGGTATATACGCGAATGAGATGTTCTCTCTGATCAAGTGGTTTTCATAATGTTTAAGCTTTGGAAGGTTGTTCAAGTAGGAGGTAATATGAACTTATTTTAAATTGTATATCGTTTTGACTTTCTCTAATAATTATCTATTGATTAGTTTTGTTATGTTATATAGACGAGTTTCAAATTACAAATGGTAACAACTGTTCTGATATATTAGAGGCAGTAAATTCAGAACTATATGTGGAGTATAAAAACATGTAAGGTTTTTCACATATGATCGTCCGGAATTTTCAGAAGTTGTTATCAATTACTTAAATCTAAAACGTTAGCACACCATAATTATCTAAATTTCGTTTTTGTTTTGTTTTGTAAGGTCCAATTTTTAAAAGGCTAGAAGCACAAACATCAAACCATATAATTCAAATGATTGGCGTTTTGATATGAACTTATGGTAGTATGATAAACAATATTGTTTATGATGGTTTGATGTTTGTATTTAGTATTACATTCTTACTTACACTCGAACTTTTAATTGTAGTTATCAGTATGATTTTTATATACACAGAGTCGGCGATGGCGATGAAGCTAAGATCAGAATTCTAGCTTGATTCAATTACCCATCAGCAATAACGTTTATATGATATAATAATTAACCATACTAATGCACACATGGTGTATTTCCACATGTATCATCACGCATCACAAATTTCACACATCATGTATTTCACGTTTCAAGTGCACTCTCAAACCAAACTTGCCTTCTATTTTATAGAACAATAAACGATATGCCTAAGTATAACCGATATTATTCATATTTATATTCAAATTAATACGTTTAGATACTCTTAAGATCCTTATATCTTAATTGGTATCTAATAATATCTTCAATAAATTTATAATTATTTAATAACATTTAGTTGTTGCCATCACTCTACATCGCTTATCAGTAGAATCTTCTGATTTTTGGAAATATCGATTTTTTAGGTTAAATATTAAGTTACTATAAATAAAGGTTCATTCCACAGTATTTTGTTAATAAAATAAAATAAAAAATAAATATCATTACAATATTGTTTTATCGCTAAAACGTATGAAACATAATTATCTCTGTTTTATAATGGCCGGCTTTGGGCGATTTCAGATTTGAAAGTTGTTCGCCAATTCCCTTGGTGAATTCGAGTTAAGATCTTACGGAAGTATCGTAAATACATCATAGGAGGTGACTCATTGGGTCTGATATTGCTTGATGAAAAAGTAATATGTTATAAATTCAGATTATGTTTGAGTAGTGTATTTCATCTTGGTTTGCTATCCTTTATACAACTTTTTATATACTTTTTAGCGTGATAAAATAGAAGCTTATGTGCCCTCTCACCTTTACAGCCAATACGATGATCAAATCACCGAGGGATCGTGAAAGTTGATCCTTAATTTTGTCGTTGTGTTTTCGTTTGAAATTTTCTGTCCAACCGGTAACACATACAAGATACTGATAACAGATACCACCTACGTCAAAGAAGCTCGCTCTCGATCATATAGTTCTTACTTCGATTTTGTCGACTAAAACTTTTGTTGGTAACTCAATATTAAAATAATTATTTATAGTCATCTTTTTATAATTTATAACTACTCTTATAACACATAGTATAGAAAATTCTTTTTTTTTATCAGATATCATCGGTGAAATTGTCAATTTTGGTCAACTACATTATAACGAATTATGTCCGGAAGATGTTGATTGTAACTTTGTTACAATCCAAATGCGTAATACAGAGTAATATTTTAAAGTTCATCCTTAAGTTCCAAGGAATTATATTATCGTTCATCTAATTTAACATCTCTGTATTGTAATTATGATCTTTGTGCATCCTAATCTTAGAATTAGTCACATTTACTTCCTTAATTTTCCTATAGGAATATTCGTTTAACATGTGATATTTGGGGATCCGCTGCCAATGCCATTTCTGAAATTATGATATTAAATACTGATGCTACACCTATATGTGTATTGCGTTTTGCGAATATCAATCATTGCAAAGGTAAAGTTATAATTGAATATTCACTACACATATTTATTATAATTTTTAGTTTAACATACTTTTACCTACTATTCTCAAGGCAAACCAACGATAACGACTGCATACAACTTCTCACATGTTTTGGTTCGACCCAAATTTACCTGAAGATGATGAATTTAAGACCAAGTAAGATGGTGGAAGTCTTCCATTCTTAGTATTTTATAAATTTGTACTAATATTATATTATTGAATATATCTGATACTTACGCCAAACTTCACTGGTTACCTAATAAGAAGATTCGTCCAGCAGTTGATCACAAAGACAACAGTTGATCCGTCACCACTTGTTCTGCGATGCGCCTGATACATCATTTGGATCCTGGATTAGGCGAAAATTGCTAAAGATTAGAGACACGGCTTTCCCATTTGTTCATCCTATTGACGGAGATGCCCGCTCGACCTCTTTCTGGTTCGATCACTGGCTACCGTTAGTGAGGATCATTGACATCACAAGAGACCAAGGTCCGCGTATTTTGGATCTACCTTTAAACGCGAAGCTTTCTGATGCACTTAATATAACACATTGGCGGATAAGACGTTCTCGTTCTCGCCAATATGGTCCCCTGATTGCTTAGATTCTCGCTTTTCCACCTCCTCTTGTGACTGCAGGCCCGGATTCGTACTTGTGGAGGCATGTAGAGGATGACTTCAGACCTTTTTTCTCAGCTTCTCTCACCTGGAATCAACTTCGATCTCCGGGAGCTGCAGTGCCGTGGCATAAGGTCATTAGGTTTCTGCAAAAGATACCTCGGTGTACCTTCATTACTTGGCTCGCCATTCTGGACAAACTATCGACTGGGGGCCGTATGAGAGGCTGAGGTTTAACACAACCGTGTATGTTATGCGGTGAGCCAGACGAGACCAGAGATCACATCTTTTTTGCGTGCCCATACTCTTTCACCGTTTGGATGGAGGTTTGTGCACCTTTCAGACAATATAATCCCACTCCTGATTGGTTGAAAACCATGGCATCGCTTATTTTCTTAGATTGGGGAAGGAGGTGCACATTCTGTTATGACTGGCATTCCAAGTCACTGTATCTACCGTTTGGCGGGAAAGGAGTGATCGAAGACACCTTTGTCCTTGGAAACCGGCTGCTCAATTATCGCGGACCATTGACAGGACGATAAGAAACTGGCAACATTTAATCTGCTACCATGAGGCTGCAAGAACATGTAATCTGATGCAACTCCTGCTTGACAAGCCGTGAGATGCTCTGTTTTTTAACTCTCTCCCTGTTTCAAGATCTCTGTACATTTGTTTCTTTTTCTTTTGTCACATTCTCTTTTGATTGAATAAATTTAACATTCAAAAAAAAAACGTGGAGTGACATAATTATTTAAAACAGTCTATCTTATTATTCGTTATTTATTTCAACTATATTTTTCTTTGCAAAATTAAGATTTCTAGTCTAATCGTTGTATTTGTTATAAAAACTTTTCTATAATCAACTAATAAAGTGAATATAGAGCTATATTATATAAGACAAGATATAGAGAACAAAAATATTGTGTTATGATTGTTGTATTCTTGTATATCTTATTGTGTATCAATGTGTGAATTCATTGTTACCATATATCAATGTGTGAATTCATTGTTATCATATATCAATGTGTATTATTGTGTATTTACAAGAGATAATGATCTCCTTTTATAAGGACAATACAAAAGTAGTAACATATGTGAATTTACTACAAGATGATGTTACTTGTAGGAAATGTTATATGTGATAGATGTTACTTTGATGGACATTCATTACTTGTTTCATAACATTCCCCCTTGGATGTCTCTCACTTGTGCGTTCTTTGCTGTCTCATTAAAAACCTCATCAGAAAAACCCAGTGGTATAAAACCATGATAAGAGAAAAAGAGTACAGCCACGCATATCACTCTCCCCCTCGAACCATCATCCTCTAAGATCTTCCAATCGATGCATTCCAGTCATATGAACCATCTTTCAAAAAATTGTAGTCGATTGAGATTTAGAGAACAAATTCGTAGGATCATCACATGATCCCAATTGCTGGACACATAGCTTCCGATTTTTGTTGTAGATGAAATTTTCCTTTTATTGGGTTGTGATGCAACTTATCCTCGAAGTTGTTTGAATCTCTTCACTGGATTATGAGAAACTATTCGCTCCTTGAGCGGATTATGAAATTGATTGCAACGAGACAGATTCATTACTTGCTTCGTGAAGTGCCAATATCCATGCATGAATAGATCATGTGCCACCATAGTCTGTCTTATAGAACACCATAAAATAATAGATCCTCGATATGTAAATGCATATCTTGTATGAGATATGACTTTATATAGGTTTGAAAATATTCTGCATCACTTTAACCAACTAAAACTGGTTTGGATGAATTAGCATAGAATGAACTCATATCAAATGTCTTTCAAAAGTATTTCAAAACATGGTTTTTATATCACTTTACCTTTTTTTTGAGTTGACAGTAAACCATATCTTACCGGTCATTTGCAAGACACACTAGTGCTTCAATAGCACTAAATATGGTGCTAATGGACCAAATATATATTATAATATTTTCTCATTTCGCTTAAGCACGAAAATCCACTTACACCATTTGGTTTAATATGTTGGTTTAAGGAGAATAGTTCAAAGTACATTTCTCTTATTAAGAGAGTCTAACTTAGCTTATATTGTACTCTTCCATGAGCACATTCATGAGTATGTTCGCGACCATGTTTGTGATAACGTCCATGAACACGTTCATGTCCATAATAATTTTCAAAAGACGTCACATTAACTTCAGGGAATGGAATATCGCTCATTGGATGTGAATCATGATTTCCACAATAAATTTCTCACATAGTATGGTACTTCAGGACCGTATAGCATTTTTTTTAGATGTGCTTAAACGTGAGATAAAGACCCAACTATGATATTTCGAAAGAACAAGAACATCTCTTTTACTAGACGTTCAATATGGGATACCCGAAGAAAATTTTGTCTTTCCAAGGTCTTTTATCCCATTTTATTTTACTACTTGAGATAACTCTTCAGGAGATTTGATCAAGTATAGTTTCCGAAAAAATTTCTCTGATATCACTAATCCTTTAGGAATTATTCATAAAGAGTCGCAATCCAAGTCATTTCATCCATTTCTCTCATGGGCATATCTTTTTGATGTTTGGACTCCTAGTCAAAAATTCTCTCGTTCTTTCAAACGAGTTTAATATAGACTTGATTGCCTCTTTTTTTTTTAATTGCCAATATTCTACACTCATCCACATAGGTAGATTTATGATCCTCATATATCATATCGAGCGTTTTATTTATTGTCGACAATTACTTTGTTTTTGATCTCTTTCTCATTATCATTCAAGTACATGATTTATCATTAACCATGTCAATGGTCTCTTCAGTAGACTAATTCTCTTTTCAATTTGCTTTTTTCTTTATGAGGATTTTTATCTTTGGAACCAAAGAGTCTATCACGTTTTCTTCGTGCAATAGATTGACTAATAGATCATCCTTCAGGGACATTTATTCTTATCAAAGCATTTTCAGCTGGAATATGAGATTTTCTTCTGTGAACTTCAGGTTCACAATCATTTGTTTGAGGATCCAAATATTTCAATGAAATCTCATCCATTAACTTTTGATTTGCAATATAATATGAATAGTGATAATTTAAATTTCTTGAACTTCAGGTTCATATTTATTTGTTCAAAGATCCAAACTATTCAACGATTCTCTCACTCGGAGAATTATTTCATTATGTAAATCTTTTAATAAGCACATCATTCATTGATGGCTCAATATCCTTCGGGATATTACTACAAGCAAGACTGCATGCTCCATGCCAGAACATGGAGATTTCACCATAATTGATCTTACAATCCCTTGGATTACTTTAATGATTCATCTAGCTCATTTTACATGTGAACATAAACTTCAGAATGTTGTAATTATTCTTGATGTGGAATTCTTGAATTCTCTTCCTCGAGATGATGACACTTTAGGTCCATCCATCTCAAACTAAATCCCACTTTAGGACCAATAACATTTCCAGTTAACCATTTTAGGTCATGTACTATGTATCAAATCCTTTTGATGTGAGACTCTTAATATCCCCTTTCAAGATGATGGTCTTATTGTTAATTCATTTTGGACCGTATCCCACTTTTGGATCGGTTATATTGGGGGTATGATTGTGGAATTGATTAAAGACATCAACCATCATATCTCATGAGCTCGTTTGACCAAAATGGTGATTCATCCAAGAATTTTCTCATGATGGTCTTAAGACATGCATCAGTTGAAAAAACTTTTGGTTTTTCAACATAAATTCTCAATGATCATGGTATCATTGTTGGATCGAAATGGTTTAACCGATTATACTTTGCTTTAAGGAATTAGTAAACTTCGAGTTTACAATTATCTATAATTATTCCATCTTTATTTTTATATGCATATCCCATCATATGCTCTTTTAGAGCGTTATTGTTCTACAAGATTTTTCTCGCTCTTCAGGAGCATGTTTGCTCTATAAGAGTCTTCTCGCTCTTTTAGAGCATTTTTGCTCTATAGGAGCGTTTTCGCTCTACATATGCGTTTTCGCTCTACATGAGCGTTTTCGCTCTACAGAAGCGTTTTCACTCTACAGGAGCATTCTCGCTCTACAGGAGCGCTCTCACTCTATAGGAGCCTTCTGGCTTTACATGAGCCTTCTAGCTTTACATGAGCCTTCTAGCTCCACATGAGCGTTCTCATTCTAAGGAGCATTCTCGCTCTACTGGAGCATTTTTCAATTATTTTTGCTATATTCAAGAGGTATATAGCTCTCCGTATAACTTTCAAAGATCAGAATATAATTTAAAAAAACAATAATCTAACTTTCTATATAATCAATGAGAGGCATAGCCTTCCATATGGTAAAATAGACATCGTCTTCCATTTGATCAAAGAGGCGTAGCCTACTATATAATCAAAGAGACATAGTATTCCATTTGATAATGGTTGTAAAGCTCTCCATAGATTCGAGGAGGCATAACTTACCATATATTTATGAAGAGTCATAACCCTTTACTCCGTAAATAATATATAAATTTAAATAGATTCAACATCAATTAAATAAGGAGGAGGCATATAACCTTCCACTCCGTAAATAATTAGAAATTCAACATAAGGTAAATCTTACATCAAAGTACGGATAGAGCGTTTGTACCTGATAAAATGTCGGACGATAAAAACTCATAATTATTACCTTGTAAGAACTCAAATGGTAGAGACTCGTGCTGATAACGTGTTGTGAAAACTTTTCTATAATCAAATAACAAAGTGAATATAGAACTAGATTATATAAGATAAGATATAGAGAACAAAAATGTTGTGTTATGACTGTTGTATTCTTGTATATCTTATTGTGTATGAATATGTGAATTCATTGTTATCATATATCAATGTGTATTATTGTGTATTTACAAGAGATAATGATCTCCTTTTATAAGGACAATACAAAAGTAGTAATATATGTGAATTTACTACAAGATGATGTTACTTGTAAGAAATGTTATATGTGATAGATGTTACTTTGATAGACATTCATTACTTGTTTCATAAGAGTATTTCTTTTGTTCTCAATAATATTATGTTCTTTCTTGACAAAAAGAACTAATCAAATCTGATTATAACACAATAATGAACGTAAATTGTATAATTGTTGGAACATAAAACACTAGAAAAACATTCAAATATGTATGGTAAATGACGTATAATTAATTGCTTATATGTTCTCTCTATATTGTTTTCGCCCGGTAAAGTCATGTCGATCATAGACCTAATAAATTTATTTATCTTTTAAAATATATTAATGGCTCATAATTTATCTGCTTTATGTAACCATAAGTACAATTTCTTTTGTAAATATCTACGAAATCTTACACCTAATTCTATTTGTATATCTATATATACTATACTATTTTATTTTAGGTAATATAATAATTGAATTTATTTATCATATTTATTCGTTTCCATCACTCTATATCGGATATCAGTAATATCCATCTTATGAATTATCCTTATGTAATTTTGTTCGGAATATGTAAAGTATATTATGTCAGCTGGCATTATTGTTCATATATTTGTTTGAAGACAAATTGATCTTTAGGAGTTGTTAGGTTCTCTGATCTATTCTTGTACTCTTTTTTTCATGAAAAATATTTAAAAGCTTGAGAGGATTAACTTTGTAGACTCCAAAACTTAAATATCTGATGAATAACAACTTGTACTTGACACTACCAAATATCTTTTTTTTTTTTGATAAAAATTCACTACCAAATATCTTAAGACTATCATTATTGTCTTTAGACTAAAGACAACAACTTAGGCGGTAGTTATTTTAAATAGGGTTTTTTACAAAAACTACCACAATTTGAAAAGAATTTATAGAAAATACCACAATTGCACAAAGCTTATAAGATCTACCATAACTTTACAAAAATGGCAAAAATACCCCTATTGAAGTTGCTGTTATTGTCAGCCAAAACATCAGATGTGACTAGACGTGACTGATATGACATGATATGATAGTTGCATTGCACAACTTCCATTTTGTCCATCGTACTTACGTTAATCATTTTTATAATGTCCATCGTATTGTCCACAGTTAGTTATGTTCATCATTTATATTATAATTTAAAAAAATTATCCACATAATATTACATCCAAACGTTTATTTGTCCGTAGCCTATCATTTATTAACCACTATGTCTATTCGAGTTACATGAAAGTGGTTGTTCATATAGATGATAGAGTATGGATAAATAAATGTTTAAATACAATATTAATTGGACAAATTTTTAAAAATTTCAATATAAATGGTGGACATAACTTATGATGGACATTGTGAAAATGATGAACATAAGTAGCGATGGACAAACCGGAAAGCGCGTTATAAAATCGAAAAAAACGGGAATAAAAAATATTGATTAATCTATGCAACTGTCATGTCAAGCAGCAACATTAATAAGAGGGTATTGTTTTTCTTTTTAAAATAGATTGTGGTAGTTCCTATAAGGTGTTTGTGATTGTACTAGTTTGAACAAGGTTTTTTTTACAGTTGTGGTATTTCTCATAATTGTTTTTTCTAAATATGTAATGCCTTAATCTAGCTTTCTTTTATGTGTGATATTTGGTGATTTTAGGGTTTTTTGTGAAAGAGATTGTGAAGGTTGTGGAGATTAGAAAATTATTTTGGAGTATCGTCGTGGAGGTTGATTTACTGAAACATGCTCTATATATTAGTTCCTAAATATATATAATTTTCATCTTTTTCTTCTTCTGTTTCTTTCCACAGACAAATTCTTAGAAAAATAATCATTAAAAAACTTACGATGAGGATTTTCTCTGTCATGACCTATAACTGCGTGACTGAGAATAAAGTTTCAATGACTTACTTTTGTGAGTAAGTTGGTGAATAAGGTGGTTATTGTTGATAAAAAAAAATTGATTGCAATTTGTTCTTCTTGTTTTTTTTCCAATGTTATTCATCAAACTCAAATAAGTTTAAAGAAAAGGATAAAATTTTTTAAAAAGATGGATCACCAATATTAAAATTCATTTCTTTAACTAAGATACAAAGTGGTGATGTTTGTATAACGACTATATTTGTATTTTATAGATATAAATGTGACTAATTAAAAGGATAAACCATTTATTAGATTTCTTGCGTCACCTACCCATCACTAACCATTAGATTAAAATCCTATCATTATCATATCCAACAAATCCAACATATCATATAAGAAAATCTTAATAATTATTTCTACATCATTCATTAGATTTTACCGGTCACCAACTGTTAGATTGAAATTATGTCATTATTCTATCTAACAAATCCAACATATCATATAAGAAAATCTTAAAAATTTAGTCTAGTGAATAAACCTCATCGGTCACCAACTATTAGGTTAAAATCATGTCATCATCCATTTAAACGGTCACACTTAACCAGCTTTTGGTATTTGTGGTATTTTTGAAACCAGACTGCAGAAAAAAGTGAAGAAGCTTCTGGTCTTTGAAGAAGAAACAATCGGAGTCGCATAAACATCAACTTGCGGAAGAAGATATTGACTACGTTATCTCAAATATGTCTTTTTTTGTTCTTTTTTTTCTTTGATACTCTCATTAGTGTTTGATCTTTCAACTCATATTTTAATGAAAAAATGCATTCATAGACACTTTCTTAGAAAATAATAGTCAATATAGACACTTCCTGCTCTTAACACACTTATGAATAGCCAAAACACCATTCTAGCCTTATTTCTAACCCACCCATCAAATTACCACTCGTTCCTTTAGACTTTTATTATTGACTTTTATAAATCACTATCCTTCTTCTTCCCTTTGCGATAGTAAAAACGAAAACACTAAAACCCTAATTTCTTATTCGGCGGCGACATTGTAATTCCCTCTTCGACATGAATTTTAAAATTTCAACGGCGGCGACAAGCCCATAAGTAATCGTCGGCAACCTATCTGTAGTTTTCAGTCCTCAGCGAAACCCTAATTTCGACAAAATTTGTGATTCCGCAGTTATTTCCCGGCGAAAAACCCCAAATCCTCAAAGCCTCCGCAACGGTATAACACGACTTCTCCATTTTCCGTCACACGAGATGGTAGGTTTGATTTATAGTTCCCATTTTGACACTTTCTATGGTTTTACTGAAGATTATCGAGTAATCGTAGAA
The DNA here is from genome assembly GCA_900406395.1 of Kernera saxatilis. NCBI lineage: Eukaryota > Viridiplantae > Streptophyta > Magnoliopsida > Brassicales > Brassicaceae > Kernera > Kernera saxatilis. The sequence continues at coordinate 15,915 of OVAY01000687.1, read as the reverse complement.
CATTGCTCTTCATTCTCTTCTGATTTTGTCATTAAACACTGATAATTGCAGAGTCAGTTCACAACGAAGAACATGTAGAATGGGACATCCGTCATCCCATAATACTGTTCTCTACTAATCGATTTCCGATTCGGAGATTAAATGTCTACTCAAAACCAGACATCCTCTCTTTCATTCAGACGAAGTTAAAAGACACACCATAGTTTGAAATCATTTTGGGTTCATGTTTCGAAAAGCAATTCCATCTCCGTGTAAGCTGATGCCCTATTTCTTGCAAACTCATCCATTCTCTTCTATGCTGACAATTGGTTACCAAAAAAAAATCTGAAATGTGGACAGCGTTCGGTGGTCACCCTTTCCGTTTCTCTTTAGTCCAATTTCGGCTCATCACTGGTCTTCCATGCGGCGAGTTCCCAGAGAGATATGATCTGGAATGTCAGTTGTCAGTTGACACAGGGGGTGATCCATTATGGAAAGAGCTCATCGGAGAGAACCCCAAAGCCACACTTGTAACTCCCCCGAACCGTCCTACACCGCTGGCCCAAAAATGTCACATTAATAACTACCAAAGACGGATCATCCGAGGTTGCTAGAACGAATCAAGAACCTTAGACATTCTATCTATGGTGCTATTCCCCCTGATTATGGCCTAAGGCTTGCCAACCCATTCCGTAATCAAGAGATGTGTTTCGGCCCGTACTTGACCAATATCATTTAACACCGCATTTTAATTAAACATGCTTTTATTCCATACTTATTATCCTTTGTAAACATTATCGTAACACTTAAAACATAGATATATGGTTCGGCCACGCCTAGCGCCAAAAGAGTAGTACATAATAAACATAGAGAATTTACAAAAGACATAATCCTGTCGTCTAGCACTTCCCACTATGGCCTCCCTCTACTGGTTACCTGCAAAACAAGTAGAGTTATGAATAATCTAAGATTACTTAGTGAGTCTGAGCCCCACTAAAACACATGTTAGTGATATGATCCTCCTAAGATCGGTCATTCTGAAGTGTGTGGGGGATAAGCTTTGCAATCATTCAAACCATAAAGGAATTACGATCCAAAGGATATGGATTGAATGGTCGCACAGAGGATGCATAAGGCCTCTAATATTCCACTGTTCTTCTCAGGGATATTACGCACCAAAAGATGAACAGATTTTCCTATGGATATTACACACCATAAGAGATGATCCAAGTTTAGAAGATTTTGACAAAAAGATGGATGATCTGTTCAGAACAGATTACAAAACTTATAAAGAAAAGAGATAAAGCCGTTGAAGTCTCAAGGCTAAATCTCAAAAATATAATGCATTTAATTACAAGTTTGAATAGAAATTTGGCTCCTCTTCCCTCCTTGGCCGAATTATTCAAATGAGAAAGGCCTTGGGCTTCTGGTTCAACAAATGGGCAATGGTGAAGTGAATCAGCTTGCCTCATTAAAAACCTTGTCAAGGAAACCCATTGGGACAAAACTTGACAAGGGAAAAAGAGTACAAACCGAGACATTTTTTCCATTTGTTGAAATCATTTAGCTTGGATCAAAACCATAGTGGTTTGACAAGCTTTACCTCCATACTTGCTGTTGTGATCGTTTTGATTCCATATGTGATTAAGTATTCCTCCAACAGCTGGTTAAACTTATTGGCTCTTGATCAAGTCATTGGTCCAGCTGGTGCAACAACAACATCCTCAGCTACAAGCTCTTCCTCTGGTTCAAGATCATTCTCACATTCCAATCTCCTTGTGCCATCTAGATGAACTTCAAGGTCCAACCTTAAAATTACCATTTTTTTATTGGATCATTTGCAAGTTCGGCTTTTTGAAAGTGCTCTCGAAGCAAGTAAAATTTGGTTCGAGTTTTTTTAATCTTCCCTCTACCCATATGTTTAAAATATTGGATTATGTAGATGAACTTCAAGGTCCGATCTTAAAATCACCATTTCTTTATAGGATCCTTTGCAAGTTCGGCTTTTTGAAACTGCTCTCAAAGCAAGTAAAATTGGTTTTAGTTTTTTTAAACTTCCTTTCACCCATATGGTTAAAATATTGAATGACGTAGATGAACTTCAATGTCCGACCTTAAAACCACCATTTCTTTATAAGATCCTTTGCAAGTTCGACTATGTGAAAGTGCTCTCGGAGCAAGTAAAATTAGTTAGTGTTTTTTTTATTTTCCCGCGACACAAATGCTTAAAATATTAGATGATCTAGATGAAATTCCAGGTGTAGCCATAATATCACAATTTCTTTATAGGATCGTTTGCAAGTTTGGCTTTTGGAAAATGCTCTCAGAGCAATTAAAATTGTTCGCGTTTTTTATTTTAATTTTCGCTCGAACCAAATGCTTAAAATATTGGTTGATGTAGATGAACTTCAACGTCAGACCTTAAAACAAACATTTTTTTATAGGATCCTTTGCAAGTTCTGCTTTCTGAAAGTTCTCTCGAAGCAAGTAAAATTGGTTCGTGTTTTTTTTAATTTCCCCTCCACCCAAATGCTTAAAATATGAGATGATGTAGATGAACTTCAAGGTCCGATCATAAAATCACAATTTCTTAGGATCCTTTGCAAGTTCGACTATGTGAAAGTGCTCTCGAAGTACTTATATTTGGCATGTGTTTTTTCACTTTTGCCTCGACCTAAATTCTTAAAATATTAGATTATGTTGATGAACTTCAAGGTCCGACCTTAGGGCATCTTCATCAGTTAGAAACTATTCAAGTATCTTAAATATATTATTTTAATAAAATTAAATTATATATTTAAATTTTAAATCATTTAAATCATTTGAATTAATCATATTAATACATGTATTAAATGAGTTTCTCAAGAGATTCTAAGAGTATCTAATTTTAGAACCGTTTCTATCTCTCTCTCTACCTTTCTTATTACTTTTTTTTAATTGTTGAGAAACCCATTGAGATACTCTTGATGAAGATGCTCTTAAAATCACCATTTTTTTATAGGATCCTTTGCAAGTTCGGCTTTTTGAAAGTGCTCTTGAAACAATATCAACTGATTCGTGTTTTGTTTTTTCTTTGCCTTGATCCAAATGCTTAAAATATTGGATGATGTAGATGAATTTCAAGGTAAGACCTTAAAATCATCATTTCTTTACAGGATCCTTTAGAAGTTCGACTATGTGAAAGTGCTCTTGAAGCATTTAAATTTGGCTCGTGTTTTTTTACTTTTGCCTCGACTTAAATGCTTAAAATATTGGATTATGTTGATGAACTTCAAGGTCCGATCTTAAAATCACCATTTCTTTATAAGATCCTTTGCAAGTTCGGCTTTTTGAAAGTGCTCTTGAAGCAATATAAATTGATTCGTGTTTTTCTTTTTTTTTCTCTTGACCCAAATGCTTAAAATATTGGATGATGTAGATGAACTTCTAGGTCCGATCATAAAATCACAATTTCTTAGGATCTTTTGCAAGTTCGACTATGTGAAAGTGCTCTGAAAGTACTTATTTTTTACCTGTGTTTTTTCACGTTTGCCTCGACCTAAAATTCTTAAAATATTGGATTATGTAGATGAACTTCAACGTCCGCCCTTAAAATCACCATTTTTTTAAAGGATCCTTTGCAAGTTCAGTTTTTTGAAAGTGCTCTTGAAGCAATATAAATTGATTGGTGTTTTTTTTTTTCCTTGATCCAAATGCTTAGAATATTGGATGATGTAGATCCTTTTTCGTTTTTTTTCCTTTTTTCCTTTTTTTTCCTATAAAAAAAATAGCTTAAAATATTGGATGATGTAGATGAACTTCAAGGTACGACCTTAAAATCATCATTTCTTTACAGGATCCTTTGGAAGTTCAACTATGTGAAAGTGCTCTTGAAGCAATTAAATTTGGCTAGTGTTTTTTACTTTTGCCTCAACCTAAATGCTTAAAATATTGGATGATGTAGATGAAATTCAAGGTGCGACCATAAAATCACCATTTCTATATAGAATCCTTCGCAAGTTCGGCTTTTTGAAAGTGCTCTCAAAGCAAGTAAAATTGGTTCGATATTTTTTTATAATTTTTCCTTGACCCAAATGCTTAAAAAATTGGATGATGTAGATGAACTTCAAGGTACGACCTTAAAATCATCATTTCTTTACAGAATCCTTTGGAAGTTCAACTATGTGAAAGTACTTGCTCTTGAAGCAATTAAATGTGGCTCGTGTTTTTTACTTTTGCCTCGACCTAAATGCTTAAAATATTGGATTATGTAGATTGAATTCAAGGTGCGACTATAAAATCAGCATTTCTTTATAGAATCCTTCGCAAGTTCGGTTTTTTGAAAGTGCTCTCAAAGCAAGTAAAATTGGTTCGATTTTTGTTTTTAATTTTCCCTCTACCCAAATGCTTCAAATATTTGATGATGTAGATGAACTTCAAGGTACAACCTTAAAATCATCATTTCTTTACAGGATTCTTAGGAAGTTCGACTATGTGAAAGTGCTCTTGTAGCATTTAAATTTGGTTACTGTTTTTTTTACTTTTGCCTTGACCTAAATGGTTAAAATATCTGATTATGTTGATGAACTTCAAGGTCCGACCTTAAAATCACCATTTCTTTATATGATCCTTTGCAACTTTGGATTTTTGAAAGTGCTCTCGAAGCAACTAAAATTGGTCTGTGTTTTTTTTTTCATTTTCCCTCGAGCTAAATGCTTAAAATATTGGATGATGTAGATTAAATTCAAGGTGCGACCATAAAATCACCATTTCTTGATAGGATCCTTTGCAATTTCGACTATGTGAAAGTGCTCTTGAAGTATTTAAATTTGGCTCATGTTTTTTACTTTTGCCTCGACCTAAATGCTTAAAATATTTGATTATGTTGATGAACTTCAAGGTCCGACCTTAAAATCAACATTTCTTTATAGGATCCTTTGCAAGTTCGGCTTTTTCAAGGTGCTCTCAATGCAAGTTAAAATTGGTTCGTATTTTTCTTAATTTACCCGCAACCTAATTGCTTAAAATATTGGATGATGTAGATGAAATTCAAGGCGCGACCATAAAATCACAATTTCTTTATAGAATCCTTAGCAAGTTCGGCTTTTTGAAAGTGCTCTCAAAGCAAGTAAAATTGGTTCATATTTTTTTTAGTTTTTCCGCAACCTAAATGCTTAAAATATTGGATGATGTAGATGAAATTCAAGGTGCGACCATAAAATCACCATTTCTTTATAGAATCCTTCGCAAGTTCGGCTTTTTGAAAGTGCTCTCAAAACAAGTAAAATTGGTTCGATTTTTCTTTATAATTTTCCCTCGACCCACATGCTTAAAATATTTGATGATGTAGATGAAATTCAAGGTGCGACCATCAAATCACCATTTCTTTATAGAATCATTCGCAAGTTCGGCTTTTTAAAAGTGCTCTCAAAGCAAGTAAAATTGGTTTGATTTTTTTTTTAATTTTCCCTCAACCCAAATGCTTAAAATATTGGATGATGTAGATGAACTTCAAGGTACGACCTTAAAATCATCATTTCTTTACAGGATCCTTTGGAAGTTCGACTATGTGAAAGTGCTCTTGAAGCATTTAAATTTGGCTCATGTTTTTTTACTTTAACCTCGACCTAAATGCTTAAAATATTGGATTATGTAGATGAAATTCAAGGTGCGATCATAAAATAACCATTTCTTTGTAGAATCTTTCGCAAGTTCGGCTTTTTGAAAGTGCTCTCAAATCAAGTAAAATTGATTCGATTTTTGTTTTTAATTTTCCCACTACCCAAATGCTTAAAATATTTGATGATGTAGATGAACTTCAAGGTACGACCTTAAAATCATCATTTCTTTACAGGATCCTTTGGAAGTTCGACTATGTGAAAGTGCTCTTGAAGCATTTAAATTTGGCTCATGTTTTTTTACTTTAACCTCGACCTAAATGCTTAAAATATTGGATTATGTAGATGAAATTCAAGGTGCGATCATAAAATAACCATTTCTTTGTAGAATCTTTCGCAAGTTCGGCTTTTTGAAAGTGCTCTCAAATCAAGTAAAATTGATTCGATTTTTGTTTTTAATTTTCCCACTACCCAAATGCTTAAAATATTGGATGATGTAGATGAACTTCAAGGTACGACCTTAAAATCATCATTTCTTTACAGGATCCTTTGGAAGTTCGACTATGTGAAAGTGCTCTTGAAGCATTTAAATTTGGCTCGTGTTTTTTTACTTTTGCCTCAACCTAAATGCTTAAAATATTGGATGATATATATGAAATTCAAGGTGCAACCATAAAATCACCATTTCGTTATAGAATCCTTCGCAAGTTCGGCTTTTTGAAAGTCATCTCAAAGCAAGTAAAATTGGTTCGATTTTTGTTTTTAATTTTCCATCTACCCAAATGCTTAAAATATTTGTTGATGTAGATGAACTTCAAGGTACGACCTTAAAATCATCATTTCTTTACAGGATCTTTAGGAAGTTCGACTATGTAAAAGTGCTCTTGTAGCATTTAAATTTGGCTACTATTTTTTTACTTTTGCCTTGACCTAAATGGTTAAAATATCTGATTATGTTGATGAACTTCAAGATCCGACATTAAAATCACCATTTCTTTATATGATCCTTTGCAACTTCGGATTTTTGAAAGTGCCTCGAAGCAAGTAAAATTGGTTTGATTTTTTTTTTTCCCTCGACCTAAATGCTTAAAATATTTGATGATGTAGATTAAATTCAAGGTGCGCCCATAAAATCACCATTTCTTGATAAGATCCTTTGCAATTTCGACTATGTGAAAGTGCTCTTGAAGTATTTAAATTTAACTCATGTTTTTTTTAACTTTTGCCTCGACATAAATGCTTAAAATATTGGATTATTTTAATGAACTTCAAGGTCTGACCTTAAAATCAACATTTCTTTATAGGATCCTTTGCAAGTTCGGCTTTTTCAAGGTGCTCTCAAAGCAAGTAAAAATTGGTTCGTATTTTTTTTAGTTTTCCCGCAACCTAACTGCTTAAAATATTGGATGATGTAGATGAAATTCAAGGTGCGACCATAAAATCACCATTTCTTTATAGAATCCTTCGCAAATTCGGCTTTTTGAAAGTGCTCTCAAACAAGTAAAATTGGTTCGATTTTTCTTTATAATTTTCCCTCGACCCAAATGCTTAAAATATTTGATGATGTAGATGAAATTCAAGGTGCGACCATCAAATCACCATTTCTTTATAGAATGGTTCGCAAGTTCGGCTTTTTGAAAGTGCTCTCAAAGCAAGTAAAATTGGTTTGATTTTTTTTTTTTAATTTTACCTCAACTCAAATGCTTAAAATATTGGATGATGTAGATGAACTTCAAGGTACGGCCTTAAAATCATCATTTCTTTACAGGATCCTTTGGAAGTTCGACTATGTGAAAATGCTCTTGAAGCATTTAAATTTGGCTCATGTTTTTTTACTTTAACCTCGACCTAAATGCTTAAAATATTGGATTATGTAGATGAAATTCAAGGTGCGACCATAAAATAACCATTTCTTTATAGAATCCTTCGTAAGTAAAATTGATTGGATTTTTGTTTTTAATTTTCCCACTACCCAAATGCTTAAAATATTTGATGATGTACATGAACTTCAAGGTACGACCTTAAAATCATCATTTCTTTACACGATCCTTTGGAAGTTCGACTATGTGAAAGTGCTCTTGAAGCATTTAAATTTGGCTCGTGTTTTTTTACTTTTGCCTCGACCTAAATGCTTAAAATATTGGATTATGTAGATGAAAAGGTGCGACTATAAAATCACCATTTTTTGATAGGATCCTTTGCGATTTCGATTATGTGAAATGCTCTTGAGGCACTTAAATTTGGCTCGTGTTTTTTTACTTTTTCCTCGACCTAAATGCTTAAAATATTAGATTATGTAGATTTACTTCAAGGTACGACCTTGAAATTACCATTTCTTTATAGGAGCCTTTGCAAGTTCGGCATTTTGAAAGTGCTATGGAAGCAAGTAAAATTGGTTCGAGTTTTTTTTAATCTTTCCTCGACCCATATGGTTAAAATATTGGATGATGTAGATGACTTCAATGTCCGACCTTAAAACCATCATTCCTTTATATGATCCTTTGCAAGTTCGACTATGTGAAAGTGCTCTCGAAGCACTTAAATTTGGCTCGTGTTTTTTAAATTTTGGCTCGACCTAAATGCTTAAAATATTGGATTCTGTAATCACCATTTTTTTATAGGATCCTTTGCAAGTTCAGTCCTTAAAATCACCATTTTTTATAGGATCCTTTGCAAGTTCGGATTTTTAAAAGTGTTATCGACGCAAGTAAATTTGGTTCGAGTTTTTTTAATTTCTCTTGACCGAAATGCTTAAAATATTGGATGATGTAGATGAAATTCAAGATCCGACCTTAATGAATATATATAGAGATAGGATCAAATCTTTGGGAGAATCTGTGAAGGACTGATCACGTTTTTTTGGCTGGCTGTGATCGGTCCACAAGGTCAGGCTTTGGGTTGAGGAGTCCAAAATCTTGCCCTCTTGAAGTTTGGTGAAGGATCAATCACGATTTGAGCATGGGGTGATCGGTCTTTGACCTCAGTCCTTTGTAAAAACGGGTTTGGAGGCGGAAAGGAGTGGATTGATCACATTTTGGGCTGGATGTGATCGGTTATTGAGGTCGGTCCTTCAGGTGTGGATGTGAAATCGTTGTCCAAGGCTTGGGCAAGCTAGAGGACCGATCTTGAGCTTCCAATCTCCACCCGATCCTCAAGGTCGGTCTTCTAGACCACTCGTCAGTAAAATTTGAATAACTTTCGCATCACAGATCTAAATGAATCGAAGTCATGTGCATTAGAAATCTAACTCACATGGCTAGATCGTCACCAAATTTCATTAAGATTAGACTTCGGAAAGGGCTTTAACGGATGGCATAAACATGACGCTTCTGCATTGCTTTTCATCTGAGTTTTGCCCATTTTTGCATAATTTCGTCCAATGAATATGTAAAGACTTAAAACACTATATATAGAATTTAAAACTACTTCTTCAGGTTAAAAACCATTAAAACATCAAAATAAAGCATTAAAAACATTATTAAAAGCAGTAAAAATCATAGTGAAAGTGGTTTGAAAATCAGGGGAACAAGAATCTTAGAATGGTGAAAGAGGTTTGAAAATCACGGGAACTCGCAAATTTTTAGTAACCATGCCTAGACTTATGACCTGCATACCACATTAAACATGTATCCAGCTAGAATTCGCTCACTATACTCCCACCTTGACATTCACAAACGGATCCGTCTGATGTAAAAGATGATAGGAAAGAAAACACCTGTTGAAGACTTGCTCAAAAACAGAGTTTTAAGAGGATTATCGTATAATTCATGATGTATTGGCCATGCGAGGGGTGTCTTGTGTGTATCAAAGGAAATTCAAACATATGTATCAGTAATTAGATGAGAATATCTTGCTAACACACCAAAAATAGTAAGAAACAAACAAGAATTGCGAAAGTTATGGACAAAACGGTTTTTATAGAAAAACTCGGTTTGTGTTCTTGAGACAAAATTGAGTTTAACGATCAAAATATGCATAATTGTGAGACACTTCCTTCTTTGAAAAATTTATAGGTCAATTTTGAAGATAAAATCTGAGACATGTTTGAAAAAATACAGGCCAAAATTGTTTTTGGTACGGTACTGAAGTTCAGATGTTGAAAACGTACTTTTGCCTATTGTAGACCGATCACAGAGAAGGAGGAGTCACAAATCGGTCTTAGTGATCGGTCCATGACAGAGCAGCTTCAAAATGAAATATATTTTGAAGGATCGATCACATGGGGTGGATCCACGATCGCTCTTCATGATCGATTTTCCATGGGTGCGATTTTTCGGGCTTTGTTTCGGGTGTTGAATGGTGGACCGATCACCAAACAAGGTGTTTGTGATCGGTCCACGTGATCGGTCCTTGAGGTGAGTGAGTGTTTATCACGTTTTTGAAGTAAGAGGGTGAAAGACCGATCACAAATAGGAGAGATTGTGACCGGTCCACGCGATCGGTCCTCTCCTAATTGGACCCTTCGACGTTTTAACTTCCATTTTTGAGTTTGTATGCGATTTCTTCTGATTCTTTCCATCAAAACCTGTAAAAACAAGATAAAAACTAGTTAAAACAAGACTTAAAGCAAAGACTTAAAGTTAAATACCTATGGAGTGCCTCCCATAAAGCGCTTTGTTTAACGTCGTTAGCTCGACTTTGAAGCTTTGAAGAGTTTTGCAAAAATGGGCAAAACCCTTTGAGTGTTGAATTGTGGCCTTTGCTGAAAGTTTTGGCAAAATTGAACTCTTACCCTTGTCCTTTGTTCTGAAATCCTTGTCCATGAGGGTAAGAATTCTGTAACACCCATCTCCTCCTCTCTAGAGAGCGGCGTGTCACTAAACCTAACTTCTGTCTCAAGCAACTTATTTAACAAATATCCTCATCATTAATCATAAACCGATAAATCCGAGTAATCCAATAACCGAAATAAACCGATGAAATCCATAACAACAATTATTAATAAAACGACAATGCGGACAACGTCCCATAAATCCCAAAACGAGGCACCCAAACCTGTCGAGTCTCCATCTACTCACCACGCTCACCTGGAAGAGAAAAGAAAGGAGGGGTGAGCAACAGGGGAGTTGTACAGTGAGGTTGGGGATGCTAAACACGCACGTCTCTGACGTAGTCATAGCACTCCAATCACAGAAGCATATCAACTAAACATGAACAAGCACAACACCTAAAGTGTCCAATCAAACAATCAATGGCCCTAGTCTTTGCGAATTAAGTGATCGCCCACACCCCCCAATGGAACCCTCGGTCCAAAGGAGGCTTGTCGAATGGCTTAAGTGACCAAAGGCACCGCCCATGGGACGCTTTATCGATCTCCATAGGGCACAAACACAGATCGACTCAGATTGCCTGTACCCCCTCAAACAAGCAGCGCTCGTACAGAAGTCCGTCTCTGTACTCCCGCAAACAACGTGGGCACTGGTACAGAAGTCCGTCTCTGTACCCCCACAAACTCATCTCATACTCGTCTATCAACATAGACCCATACTCGTCTATAGACTCATACTCGTCTATCAATATAGACCCAACGCAATCACATATCATCAATAACGCATGAACAATCAATGGGTTGAATCCTCTATATCCCTATTTCCAATTCAAAAAAACTAACTAACTCGACTCGATCACAGAGACATATCACATTTAGTTTCTAAACTACCGTAACGAAAGTTCTATCACTAATCCAGAAGTTGACGGAATAGCTCTCACCTTAGGAAACGGGTGAATGGGGTTTCGGTACTCCGGATGCTCGAACAGACTCTATATCTGCATTCGGAACGAAGAAACGAGTGAGAACGGTCTTCGAACGGCGAAAAACGGATACTCGGTCGACTTAGTCAAAGTCAACGAAAAAGTCAACGGTCAATGGAGTCAACGGTCAACGGTCAACGCAAGTCAACGGTCAACCCAGTTGACCAGATCCGACCCGTTGACCCGACCCGACCCGTTAACCCGACCCGACCCGGCTGACCTGACCCAGGCCCAGACCCGACCCAGGCTCAGTTGACTTTCAACGACCCGGTCAACGGTCAATGGTCAACGCCGGGAAACTCACCGGCGGTGACGGTGAGACGGCGGCTCCGGCGGACGGCGACGGCTCTGGTGACCGGCGGCGGCGTTTGGCGGTCAAGCGCGTTGCAGGCGGCGGCGCGTGGCAGCGCGTGGATCGCGCGGGCAGAACTTCCGGCGGCGCGTGGGGGCACGTACGTGTTCGGAATCGACCGATTTTTGGAGGGCGGCTTCGTCTCGTCGCTACGAATCCAATGGTGCCCTTGGATTTGTGAGATTCCAAACGGTTAGACAGTTATGGCCAAAATACCATTTCGGCCAAAAGAAAAAGAAAGGGAACCCAGTTTTCCGGCGTTACCTTGAGCGTGGCTCGGTGGTGGCGTGCTCGCCCTGGTCACGCAAGGTGGTGTCTCCGGCGGTTCGACGGTGACGGCTTCTGGTGATGGGATTTCGGCAGAGGTTCGGTAAGTTTGCGGGTTTAGAGAGAAATGAGAGAAGGGAGGGGCTCATTTTATAGAGGAAGAAGAGGAGGGGTACTAGGGTTTTGTAACGGGCTGGGCTTCGGGTTGGGCCTCGGGATTGGGTCGCAACGGGCCTCGGGAATTGGGTCGTTACAAATTCGTTCTGAGGTTACTAAGAAACTTTGCTTAACAAAGGTGGATGAGAATGTCTTCTATGAACCTATACCTCCTCGCCATGCCATTCAACACTCTAATGGCATCACAATCCTCACCAAGGATGCGATGGCTCTTAGTGATAATACGAACTGAAAGGAGAAAGAAGAAGAAGAAGAAATTTTTTTGGTGAAAACCGATAACGTTTTACCTAAGCGCGATGAATTCTTGTTTGTCATTGTCATAAGTGTATAAAACATTTTGGTGAAAACCGATAACGTTTTGCCTCCTTTCAGGCCTCATGCATTCTTGTTTGTCATTGTCATAAGTGTAGATATGTGCAAAAACGTCGGAGAGAGAGGACTAACAAAGTTTTCCAGTCACTGTAGAAGAAGGACAGGAAACGAACAGAAGGGTGTAGGAACTTAATAAAGCGTTTGGGCAAATTCTTTGGGAAAAACACATAATAAGCATAAAAATTTCAGAAAACGAAAAAAACGTTTTGTACAATAAACATTTCCTCTGTATGACTTTTGTAAAGCTAAAAAANCCCCTTTTTTGTTTTTTTAAAGAAAAAAAAACTTTTCCCCTTTCAAAAAAAAAAAAAAAAAAAAAAAAACGAAAAACCTGAAAGGAAAGGAAATGTTTAGTCTAATTTATGGTCTCTTATACAATAAACATCCCAAGGAATGCCATAACTTAGTGTGCAAAAAGAGTTGAGCTACTTACAGAGACTTACAGGAACTTACAGAGACTTACACATAAAAGTTCAAGTCTAGGGGAAGAGAATTAAAGACATCAAGTGGTTGGAAACTATGGTCATCAACAGGTACATTCACTCTTGCTGTTTTGCATAATATCTTGCACCCTCCAGAACGATTAGTAACCCTAAACACTCTTAACCCCACTAATAACTTAGTTCCTAATGCCGTCTACCTAGAATGACATCCTTTGATGAGAAGCTCACAAAACTTTAAATGTATGTAGGGAGTCAACTAACCAAGTTTTTTGTTAGGTTTGAAGTTCAGATGGATCGTTTGCGAAAGTTGTGGAGGAATTATAGTTAGTCTGCTCTAACCAAGTTTTCTGTTTAATGTGGTCTGCAAGTTATGTTTCAAACACGGTTTCAGAAGATTTGTGAGTTCCTGTGATTTTCAAACCTCTTTTCTATTCTTAGATTCATTGTTTGCTTGAGGACAAGCAAAAGCCAGTTTTTCATAGTGTTTTTACCGTTTTAATAACTTGTTCTCATAAAGTTTTGACTAAAAAGAAGTTGTTTTTAGTATATATATATAGTCTTTGACGTTTCCACGGGACATTTGAGCAAAAGTGAATTTTGGCGAAAAAGGATCAAGCTGACGGGGCAAAAGTTCGGCATTCGTTCATGACCTTCCCAACATTGGATTTTCTTCAACTCTGGACACGAGCTAGCCATTAGTACCATCTTTCCATAGCCATTTGAGTCATTGGATTTGGAGCTACGAGCATAAAGTTATGCGCATTGGAAGATGGGACCCTGAAGCTGTTTTCGCAGAAACAAGACTGAGCCCGAGGACTGACCAGAATTCTTCCTTGGCTGCAGTCGGTCCCTGCGGTCGATCCTCTACCCATAATTTATATTTTTCATGTTTATCCACTTGTTTCAAGTCCTAATAGGTTTAGGTTTCGCCTAGGGTTATATATATGTATTTTTTAGCCTCTTGGAAGGTAAGCACGACATTGAGAAACACTTTTAGATTGTTCACTTTTCACTTGTGTGCTAGAGAAGATTTCTAAATCCTATGCTATTCTTAATTGCGAATTCGTTTATGTTTTTACCTTTAATCATGCTTTTGATTTCTTTCTTAGTTATGTGTGAGTAGTTCTTTAGTTAGGTTAAATAGAATCAAAGAGTTTTCATGGATTTATTAGGCTTAGATCATTACTTAGGGGTGCAACTTTAGAATTTTTTACCATGACTGATTTTAATGCTTGTTACTTGCTTGGCAAACTTATAAAACGACCATAGGAGAGTTTTACATTCCAAAAGTCTAGTAGAATCCCTGATCTAGTCATTGGTAAACTAAGGGTTATAGCCAACGAGAGCTGAGTTCTAGACTTTAGTGAACAATTGAATCCTGAACCGAATTAATGCATATTGAGTTATCTAAAGACATGCGAGAGTTTTGCCTTTAGATAGTTAAATATAGGGGCTGGAGCCACGAGAGTGGAAATGCTTTATCACCGTGATTTGAGTTCTAGAACGTTTCTTAATCATCCCATGTCATCTTATCTAGCTAGTTCATTCCATGATTCTCTGCGATTACCCTAAAGCCTAACGTTTTCCCTTATTGTTCAAACTCATTTTTACTTATCTTGCTTAGCTATTAGGATTTCGTGACATCCCTATTATTGCCTTGACTTAGCTAGGTTTTACTCTTATAGATTCGTAGTGTGACCATAGTCTCTGTGGGATTGATACCTTAAGTTCTACAATAGATACGCTGTGCACTTGCAGTTGATTAATTGTGTCTTCTTAGGGGAATTCAAAGAGAGTTCATGGATTGTTAGATCTAAGGTCAAATACACAGGAATATCATCATAGTTCTTCGTCTAGTCTTGTTTCTATTGTTGTTAGCTAACTTGATCACCTAGCTACTGTTCTTAGGTTCGTTTACATTCCAAAAGTCTAGTCAGTGGCCTGATCTATTCTAGATGAGCTAGGGGTTATAACCAACGAGAGTCTGAGTTATAAACTTTAGTAAACATATCGAATCATGTTCATGTTAAAGTGTATCAATCTATCTAACGACATACGAGAGTTTAGCCTCTAGGTAGTGAGATATAGAGGCTGGAGCCACGAGAGTAGAAAAGCTTTCAAGTTAAGTGAATCTTAGTTAAGAACGTGGCTTAACCACATCCATAGTGATAGACCCAAGACTGATAGTTTATGATTCTCTGCGATGAACCTGAATGCCTAACGTTTTCCTAACCCGCTTTCTTAAAACGTTTTTACCTTTCTCTTTCTAGTTTGATTTCGTGACAACCTCTTTTATCTTTGGCTTAGCTCTTTACTAATCTCGTATTCTCCTAGCGCAACAATCTTACAATCCCTTGGATTCGATAACTATTTGTACTACTTCGTTGTTGTGCACTTGCGACAGTGGTCTTAGGAAAAACCTGAACACTATCAGTAACAACCACTTTTCCTCAAGGACAGGTCACGAGGATCGGTCACAAACATCACAAAACGTGACCGTTCCCCTTTTTTACACCCGAAATCGAAGAAGCAAAATCGTGGCATCAAAACGTGACCGTTCCCCTTTTTTACAAGAAAACAGGCGATTTGCGATGGACGAAACTATCGCAATTCCCTCGCAAACGAGCGTTTGGGAGAGAATTGCGACGACAGTCAATCCCTCGCAAATCGCTTCTCGCAAATAAATTTTCTCGCAAGTTTGTCGCAAAAATTGCGACGAACTGAAATCCGTCGCAAAACAATAGCAAATTAAAATAGACGCAAATCCGTCGCAAATTTGCGATGGCTTTGCAATGACTGCTTTTTTTCGACGGAAATTCGCTAGGGATTTGCGTCTCATATATAACAAAAACTTGCGAGGAAGTTGCGAGTGCGTAGATTACTGGTGTTCACAAATCCCTCGCACGGTTAAATTATTTATTTATTTTATTTTATTTTATTTTTATTAAATTATATATTTTTAATTAAAATAAAATAG
>OVAY01000686.1:0-47855 GCA_900406395.1 Kernera saxatilis | reverse complement strand
CCCTATCTTCCTCTTTTGGTCACCCAAAATCACCTCTCTCTCTCTCTCTCTTTTTTTTTGCAGATTCTGGCCGACACCCAGAAGAGAAGAAGGAGAAGATGAGTTCTTTAATTAAACAAAGTCTTGAGATATTGCACTCAAGTCTCTTGACTTTCACCACTTTTCTAATCGAGACCAAACTTCCGATTCGACTTATTACACCCTCGAAATAAATCCAAAACTCACTAATTCAACCCTGAATTAATTTGTTGGATTAATTTTCTAGAGAATTACACCGTAAAACCCCGAATTAATTCCAAATCCGGAACACGGGCATTACAAGTATCTTGCTGATTTCACAAAAATTTTGAATGGTGATTTGGATAGGAATGTTTTGGTTGGTAAGTTGTAATTTATTTTAGTTTTGTATTGTTTCTATAATTTAATTTACTGTATAACATTGTTAATAATGAATTTGTATCAACTTTGCTTGTCAAGACGTATTTGGACAGGTTATGAGTGTCGGAAATCTGGATGAGGTTAAAGGAAAGACAAAGATCGATGTTCATCTGCGTGACATACAGTGAGTATTTATTATTATTATTTGTATTCTATATGATGGATATTCTGATAATTTTCTGGTTTCAGTGATACACGCTTGACGTGTACTCTATGGGGTGATTACGCTAAAGAATTTTCTGATTATGTTGACCAAAAGAACGGTCAATTGGTTGTATGCGTTGTTAGGTTTGCGTGCATCAAGAAATGGCGAGGTTATATGCTGTGTTTTTTATTTTTATTTTTTATTTTCTACGTGCTTATGAAAATATATTTTTTAGGTGTTATGAGTGTCTCAAATGCGTTCAACTCTACTCGAGTGTTTCTAGACCCAGATCTTCCGCACATCAAATAGCTCATGTCCTTGTATGGATGATCTATTATTCATTTGGTTGTTTAAATTAATAGTTTTGTTTTAGTTTAATCATTATATTTATTTTTAATGAATAGTTGGTGTTACATTTGTTTTTTTTTTTTGTAGGTTACTAGATGACAAACTTACACTTAACCGTCTGAGCTCTGTGCAACTATACATCGGCTCTCCGGTTGATCTAAACGATGAATTCTTCAATAAGAATATGAGGAGGGCAATAAGTAGATTTTTTGTTAACGTGATGTAATTTAAGTTTATTCTTTATATTTTTGAGGTTTTATTTTATCTTGATTATGTTATTTTAATTGTTGTCGACTATTTTTATAGGTTGGCAAGTTTGTAACCATTGCATCGATTAATACTATTGAAGCACCTAGATGGTATTATTTATCTTGCAAAGCATGTAATAAGAAGGTCTAACCATGCGAAGAAATTTCAGGATATGATGGTCCACCTTTGTTTGATTGTCTGAATTGCAATAAGGATGTCTCGGATGTTGTCGCGAGGTATTTATATTTTGTATTTCCGTCGTGTATATTTTGAGTTTCATTTTTTATGTTCTTAACGTGTTTGTCTTTTGTTTATTTTTTAAATATCTTCTCCATTTGAATGTTTCTGATGCAACCGGTGTGGAAGCTAAGTTTGTTGTTTTCAATACTGTTGCGGAAGCTTTTCTTGGTCGTTCTGTTGTGGAATTGGCTGAAGAAGTTGATGAGGTTCTGAATTTGTTTTTTTTTATTTTATTTTTTATTTGTTGTAATTTATGAAAATGTTTGGATATACAAATTTTATTGGGTTGTAGGAAGATCCAATGGTTTTGCCGGAAGCGCTGACTGATCTGATAGGAAGAGAGTTTTTGTTTAAGATTAGTGTAACTGAAAATGATCTAAAAATCAGGCAACCATCATATAATGTTGACATTATTTGTCTCGATGATGAATTGATCGAAAGGTTTCAATCGCAGAGTGATCCACATGTATTGTTGTGATCTATATTTGTGGTATTGTTTTTTTGATTTGGTAATTTTTATTAAGCTAAAGTTTATAACATTATTTAGGAATCTATAACCGTTGGGAGTTCTTTTGGTAGTCCTGACGTTTCGTTGGATCGTCTTTGACGACATCGGGTAAACGACCGGTTGGATCTATGGATCGAGATACTGAAGTCCTCCGAGTGTTAAGTCTAAAAAAATAAGAGTATCGAAGAAAAAGTGATGGTGTGTTAGTTTATTTTTGGAATATTTCGTTTTATGATCGTTATGTGTCCTGGAATTCGTTTTTGTTTGATTTTTTTTTTTGTGTTTTTCGATTATGACTATATTATTTAATTAGGTAAATTTTGGTTTCCAATTTATTGTGAATGCCCTAACCAAAGAAATACAAATTATCTATTTTATAATTCTATATTATCGTAATTAATATGTTGTGGCTTATGTAAACGATAAATACAATTATGTTTTAACACAATGTTGTTTATAATATACATTGAGGTTAACTCAATATTTTCTCAATTTATGGTGATTTAGCTCTGATCACTTCTGACTTTTCTAGATGAGTATTGCTTCTTTGATTACAACAACAATAACGTGACCAATATGAGCATATTCGAATACACATCAATTCTCGAGCCCTGCGGTTGTTTGCTAATTCAAATAAGTTTGTGGTTGAATCATATCATTTTTTTATATCTTCTTTTAATGCAAAGGACAAGTCAAAATAACAATTAAAGTGAAGCAGGCTCAGGAACAACTAATCTCTTTATGATAAATGGATTCGTTTTGCAAGTTTATTATTATGGGTAGTACCTACAAAGGATCGGACTAATGACATATACAAGAAAGACTTGAATTCTCAATGTAGATGATACATAGTTGATTCTCATCCTTCGGAGACTACTAGTGTAATAGGAGCGTCCGTCGACAAAAGGATCACCCTAAGATGATCATCTCATGGCTATTGAGAACGAATCAATTAAGATGTTTCTATTTTTCAATCTTTCGGATGTGCTCCTACGGAACCAAGGTCGAAAAGATTGAGAATAATCAGTCATTCACAACCAATGATGAAAGATACCTCAAAAAGTTAACGATTAGTAATCCGTTTTAAAATAGAAAGGATTGTTATTATCTTTTAGTTTAACTATATAGAAAAGGAAAATTGTGTTTGTCTGATTGGTAATTATCCTAATATAGATAAAGATTAGGTATTTTTTTATTAATATATATATATATATATATATAAATATATTGATATATATTAACGTGCATGCTATAAATTATACTCTTTGCTCTAATTAGGTTACAAGATTTATCGATGATCTTCTATTTCTGAATTGGTATACGATAGTTGTTCCATTGATTATCAATTTTTCTTTGTTTTCAACCGATTGGTTCGTTCTTTAGACTCACACAAACCTTTGTGTTTTTTTTTGTTGTTTGATAAAATTCAATGAAATCGAAAAAGCAACCTCCGAGGATTGTTAGATCGGACATCCTAAGGATTCACAAAAAACGTTAGTTAAAGTTAACATGTAAATATTGTAAATAAACTGTTTGCTCTTAGTTGTGACGTAAATAATTGGTTTTTTTGGTAGGTATTGTTTCAAGAAAAGAGCAGTATGCTCCAAAGATTCCTAATCGTCAGGAGGTTTCTAACTATCCCGATAGTCCTACCAATCGTTTTACCTATAATCGGCTTTACCTATAATCGGCTAATAGAATTTCGTACTCAAAGTCAATTACGTTATCAACAAGCAAGGCATCGACGAATGGAAATTCTTAGAAAGAAAAGAGCAGAGTTATCCACATAATCTGCAGGTAATGTTTGTATTACTTCTTAAAATTACTAAGATGAGCACCACCTACAACTATTGGCGAATTAAACCTTTCTACAACATATCTATCTGTACACTACACTGCGTGTCCCATCGTGTCCTATCGTGTATCCAAACCGGATATTAATTATCCAGCCGAGTCATAAATGAAATAAATGAATAGAGTTTGACCGGGTCACTAGCCGTATAGGCAACCTCTGTATAGGCCAACTACATAGTATAACACATTCGGCACTACTTTTACTGCATCTAAGAGTTTACCTGCAAGTTTCTCACTTGATGGGAGCAACCTACATGGATTAAAACCGCATCTCCAAGCTTTTGAACAAATGTCCACGGCTCAATGCCTACCACATATGCCACATCTATGAGCAAACAGTCAATACGTAAGACCTACAGGATATTGATAACACATTCAACTAACCGTATTCCTTTTTCAGCTTATGTTTGTGATCCCATGTCATATAGAATGTATTGTCATGTGTTGGATGATCAACCTATAATAATAGAATGTATTAGAATCTAAACCCTCAACCACATAAGGCACCCCCCAACCATATCAAGAAATGAAGCAGGGTGGATACCTTAGACAAGAGGGAACTACGACTCTTGGAACTCTCTAAAATGTTTTTTAAGGTACTCTCCCAATTTTGGAATGTCCTCTCTCCAGAAGATATCCCACAACGCGCCTCCATCAGCTTCTAGCTTTTCAACTTCTTCACTAGTTTTGTAAATGAAATCACCATTATTTCCCTTACTATTAGCACCCGCACACAAATCTTCCGCCTTATCATCGTCTGCTTGCTTTTGTTTGAGTTTTCTCATGTTCTCTAATGTTCTCTTTTTTAAAGGTACTTTACATGTATTTGTCAAGATATTCACCTGAGATAGACAATGCCACAATTACAACAACAAAAAAAAAAAAAAAAAAACCTTGGACTTATCATCAATGAAATATATAGGCAGACAACCATTTCCTTTCTTCTGAAGTTTTAGCTAAAGAAATTGTCGATAATCAACAAAAGTAGCACAGATGACAGAGAACAGACAAGAAAACACAGGTAAACAAATCAGAATATAAAACTGATATTAATTATCAAATCAGAATATAAAACTGTACAGAACTAACCGCATCAGACATGTCGCAGTGCAGGTTAGTTACTGAATCTCCGCAACCAAGTTCTTGGGAAAATCCGTAAGCAATGTAAGTCTTTGGCCCCATGTCTGGCTTCAAGCACATATCATCTAGTTTAACAGCAATATTTAAAGGTCCTCTATCAGGGTGGGTGTATTGCTTAAACGGCAAACTGCATAAGAATTCCGCGCAATGGCGTGGCAGTTTTTCATGGAACGAACTAGATGGAGGCCAATCTTTGAGTTTTAGGACTTGAGGCCAACCATTCTCATGGTAGCGACCCTTCTCACAACCCTCAAAGAATTTTCTACAACTACTACATTCATGCATCCATTAGAACAAAGTAAAGATCATAATCAATAAGACAAGACAACAAACAAAACAGAAAAATCAACCATGGAGGTTCTTTATAGGAAGAGAAAGTATAGTCATTTCTCTGACCAGAGAAGTCTCTATAGATAAACGTTTACTTCACTAGGTGATATTGATCAAAACCACCGATCCGAACTTATAAATTCCATGAAAAGGTACAAATGCAAGTTCAAAACCAGCAGATAGAAATCACGTCAGATACAGAGAAGGATCACATAATAAGATCGAAAGCTCTTTGTTACAAAATCAAACGAATCAAAGAGAGAAAACCAGAAGCATCTAACTGACGAAAAGATGACGGGTGCTAGGCAGGTATCATCAGGAGCCTAATCAAACAACAACCATGGAGAATAAAAAATAAACGACGACGTTTGGGGAATAAAACTAACCTTACGCCCTTGCAGACAATCAAGAGGCTCAACTTCTACAAGTTTTTTATGCTTCTCCATCTTTACTTGCCGTAAGGCACGCCACATGACATTTGGTTTCCAGCTTAATTCAGAAGTATTGTCAAGCACATTTCTGACAACCACCGGCTCACCTCTAACCCAATGATGTTGAAAATGCCTCAAATCATCATGTTGAGCATCTTTTGCATTTGGACTGTACAAATAGTTGTTGTCTGAATTTTCTCGGGAAGCAGCCTTTAACATTTAACTCGTGCCATGATTAGGACTTTCGAAATCGGAACAAGGGCATCTGTCCATAGGTTCATCCAAAAATTTGTTGGTTTCCACATATTTTTCTCCTTTCTTGATCAATTCAGAAACAAAGTCATTGGGAAATATGCATTGTAACTCCATAACATGATTCCGCTGACATAAGATGCTTCCAACTTTGTATCCTCTCCATTTAGATATAATTGGCTGATTCTGGATCATATCTTTGCCACCTGCATGAGGCTTCCTATTGCGGATCTTTCGGCAACAAGAAATACAGAGATCAAAGTTACAGAGCGCGCAATGCCTATGCAGATCACATATAGAGGTTTGGCAACTTTCGCTGGAAGCCAAAAAGCATAAGAAAGAGAAAGAAAAGAGAAGGTTACCCAAAAAAAAAACACTAGCATATGAGTAGAAACTTTCACTTAAACGAAAAGTCAGTCTAACCTACCAGTACATTCTCTCATTGGGCTCACAATTTGTAACTCCGGGCGTTACCATTTCAAATTTCGTACCTGCAAAGAGAGAAGAAACCAATATATGAATTGGGGTGAGAGAATGAAATCTCTACCATATGATTTCCTAAGTTCAGCGAGGGATCTGTAAGCTCGGCCTCAATCTTCCTCTCTGCAACTTGTTCTTTGTCGATATCTTTTAGGTAGGGAAGAAGCATGTGGAGAAGATATCGAGAAAACTGAAAGTTTTCATCCTCACCAGCCTCAAGGGAAAAATGTTTAAAAGCCCTACAGAATATTGAAGTAGTCATCACCTATGTGAAAAATCAAGAAAAATTGGCTAGATGAGACGAGAAAGCGTACTTTAATTTTAACATCTAGGCGTAAACAAGCTTTGCATTTGCAAATACCACGTCATGATGGACATTTTTTTTCCCGTCCATGCTTTGCAATTGTAAAATACCAAAAAGGCCATTCTTTTTCCCGTCCCGGTTTTGGCTTTGACTAACGCATCTTAACCTGCTTTCATAAAGGACAATTCTTTGTGAAATGCTAATTCTTTAAGGTAAGAGAAGAAATTAAAACCGAAGTAGAGTAATAAGAAAAGGACCAGGATAAGGAACATACAAGAAGAATACATACCGTCGAGCCACTCAGAGAGAGTGGCATCTTGTACTCTAGTCATCTTAACTGAAAGAATATGTAATATTCTATTGTTTAGATTCCCTTAATCTTGCATTCAAAGATTTTCATTAATAATGCCAGAAGCAGAAAGCGCCTTTAGAGTCAAAGGAGATATACTAGACTCATCAAATCTGCAAAAAAAAAAAAGCTTATTAAGATCCAAATTTGACAAACTAAAAGCCTTAGATAGTGTGTTCATATACCTTTTTCCACTTTAAATCGAGTCACGAGGCTCTAGATTCTCCTCCATTACATTTTCCACGGATTTTATTTTACTGAGATCTTCCCTAACTACGTTGATATCCAACGGAGGATAAAGCTCTTCCTCAGTGACAGTACGGTGTACTCTTTTTGTCAGTTTGATATCGTGGTTTCCTAACGATGCGCTGCTTCCCGTTTTCCTCAAATCCATCCAACCTTTCTTCTTTCCATGGCCTTCGTTTCCGTTTTCCTCCTCGGAATCTTCATCAGTTGAGCTATCATTCTTCCTAAACTTCCTCTGACCAGACAAACCTTTGTTCCTTATAACTCCATTAACATTCCTCGAGCTCTTCACTTTATCTTTCTTACTAGCAAATTTAGGAGCAAAAGGACTCAAAGTATCTAACTTCTTAACATCAAAGTCATCTCCTTCATCACAAGAACTCTCATTTCTCTTAAATCTACCTCTACTCATAGACGAAAAACCTCTAATACGGGCTCATCGGTCCGTGACTCTGACTCGATTTCGGCGGAATCAGGATTTCAGACCGGATTCGAACCTCGTAAAGCCGTTTCTCTTGATCCAAGAGCTTGTTCTCGTTCTCTCTGACTTTCTTCTAGTGCATACGTTTCCATTCCCGCTTGTTGAGACCTCCAACGAAGGTTCTCGGACCACCACCCATGTTGCGAGAGAAGATTCGGCTCCATAATAAGAAGATCCAGATCAGAACAATGGCTATATTACCCACCCTTCCTCAAAAATGATCTAAAATACCCACGTTATAATAATTAATTTATGTTTTATTTTGTAAAACACCGATAAAAGATAAAATACCAAAAACGCTTAAAAAGGTTATTTATTTACTAACTCAACCAGTGGGATCAAGATCCAAACCCGCAGTCAAAAATAAAACTCGCGAGAAAAATCCAAATACGCGAAGTCGGGTTTAATCTGAGTAAATCGGGTCAAATCGTACCCAAGTTAAACCTAAACCCCAAAACTGACGGGAGTCTTCTAACGGTTAATCGAAATTTCGAAAACAGTTCTTATTGATTCCTCATCTCCTCGGTACTAGCTGACCCAGATTTCGACTTCGAATCTCATCACTCATCTTGTAAGGTTAGTTTAGCTTTCCAATTCTGTGTAGATGTTCTATTAGACCCCGATTATGAAGGGTCCAACAGCGTACGAACTGTTTATAATCCTCTAATCGAAATTGCAAGTCCAATGTCGCCTCGTACAAGACACCCATGCCAGAGAAAAGCGTACGACACAGGGTCCCACGACAGAGTCGAGTAATGCAGGAGAGATGTCTCCAAAAAGACAGAACGGAGGAGAAGAAGAAACCGAGTCAGTGTCTCTGCATTCAGCAGAGGAAGTGTCTGTGCATTTAGAGGATACGCAGTCATATGTAAGTAGAGGATTGTGTACAATTAAGTATGATTAGGTTTAACTTCATGATTTTTGGAAGTAAGCAATTTCAGAAGAAGAAAAAGTACAATTCTGTAAGACTTGGTATATCTTGATTTGGATTGCAGGGTGCAGAGGAATATACCGAAGCATTACAACCTATGAAAATGTTCTTCAGTCCCAGCGAGTATAACAAGCAAACAAAGATTTCGACGAGGTGTTTTATTCCCAAGGCGGTGGCAACTATAGAGAGTTCAATAATTAGTGAAAATGAGAGGATGTGGTTCTTAGATCACCCGCAGTTCCACCATTTCTTCCACATGCATAAGGACAAAAACCATAAGATGATGGGTATGAGGATGCTCCTACTTCGTACTTCTTGTACAAATAAGAAAAGAAAATGTTGGTTTATTGTGAATGGCGTCCCATCCGGTATTCTATCACCGAACATGGACTCATCTCTGGATTATTTTGACATCAATATCCACCTTCTTTTCAAGCTGGTGAAGGATTGGGAAGTTTAGAGTTTGTTCGGAGGTATTTTCCACTTGGAACAAGAATCACTTATGACGTTGTGGAGAAGAAGCTTCTGTCAATGAAACGACCTCGTGGAGACGATCGGTTGAAGATGGTTGTCATATACTCCTTATGCAGCATAATTAATGGGAAGTCAAAGGCAGGAAAGAACGCAGTCCTTGTGGAGCCTTTTTTTTCTCAGAGCCGTTGATGATCTTGAGCTGTGTCGAACGTTTCCGTGGAGACGCTTCTCATTTGATGAGAATATGAAAGAAATCTTTCATATGATGAACCACTTGAAAGGAGAGGTTCATCCATTTTGGACCTTTCCTACATTTATTATTCTGTTGGAGGTAAATATTGATTTGCTTATCTTGTTTGTATGATTTTATGCATCATCCTGCAATTTCTAACAGGGGAAGTGAAAACCGTAGATTCTAGCGTTTGAGGCAATTCCAAAGCTGGGGAAGAAATTCAGAGAAGATATTGGAGGCGCAAATGCATCGTATCCAAGGATGTGCAGGAAGAAGTTCAAAACAAGTGCAATGAAAAGATTTTCTCTTTCAGAAATAAATGATGCACTTGGTACAACAAATGTTAGAAATCTGCTTCATGTAAATGACTTATTACATTCATTATTTACATTGGGTTCATGTTATTTAGTGTACTAATGATTCACAAGACATTGAAAGCATCATGAAAATAGGCGTGGGGAAGAAGATTCTGGCTGCTCGAATCTTTAAAGACGAGGGTTTGGAAGATGACACCATTGATCCTATTGCCGACGGATGGAGCCAAATTTTAATGGTCGAATACAAACAGATTCTGTTTGAAGAGTTGTACAACGCGGATGTGGCTACCCGAGTGGTGGATGACAAAGAAGAGGAGAAAGTGGTAGAAAATCAAGATGTGGACAATGTGGAAGAGAATGTATCTTTAAATGGATTGGAAGAGCTGTAGAAAGCGGTGGAAGATGAATTTAAGAGTGTCGAATATGGATTTAAGGGTATGAACGACAGGATTGATGCCATTGATAGGAGAGTCTCATGGGTGGAAGAATTTTTTAAGGCTGCAAGAGGAGAAGAAGTTCAAGAAACTGAGAACGGAGATGGTGGTGTAGAAAAAGAAAAAGCTACTGATGAGGGAGTTGGTGGTGAAGAAAAAGAACAAGCAATGGAGCATGGGAGTCCAATGGATCAGGAGACTCATAGTACTCCTGTTCAAGATGAACAAGAACAACAAGCAAGTCGGGAGGCAGGTGAAGAAGAAGAAGAAGAAGCGATTGGGGAGACTCATGATGGAGGAAAAAAACCAACTGAGACTGTGAACCTACGGAAGGGAGGTAGGGCGAAGAAGCGTGGGCCACAACTTACTTTTCCGTACACTGGTGGGAGAATTACGAGGCATATGAAGTAGAGAAATGAACGTGATCTGTTTATTTTTGGTAATATAGACAATTGATAACATTTGGTAAAACAAAGTTCGGATGTGCTACTGGTAATTTTAGATATTAATATGTCGAATAGTCTAATTGGTTTTTGTATATTGGTAATGTGATCTTTTTGTTATTTTCAAACCGAAATTTCTTTTCATTAATTATGTTTTTAGAATTTATTTAGGGTTTAGGGAACTCGCGCCTTGATCCGCCTAGTCAGGGTCATTAGTGCGGTGGTAGTTGTTCCATAAATACACCAGTTTTACATTAAATCAAAAGTTATTTGGGATAAATTCAGAAGCAAGGATCAAATCATCATTTATTTAGGGTTTAGGGAACTCGCGCCTAGTCAAGCAATAAATATACGGATAACGAACAGACGCGACCTAATTTATTACACCGTTTCTTACACCCCCTTCCCTTCTTTCGCCTTTTTATATCTCCCATAACTGTAACTTTTTTCATATCCTTTTCTTCCTACCTATTCATCATCCTCGAATTTCTCTCTCGTCCTCTCTGAGAAAGCAAAAAATGGCTCTAAAACACTACAGTCACTATGCAATCATGAGGGGGTTGAAGCAACTCTAGAAGAATCAGCCGGTGTATTTCTCCGCAGGTAATGTATTGATCATTTTCATTTACTTATTTGCTTAGTAGTACCAAATTTGTTCGGT
This sequence comes from Kernera saxatilis, assembly GCA_900406395.1. Taxonomy (NCBI): domain Eukaryota; kingdom Viridiplantae; phylum Streptophyta; class Magnoliopsida; order Brassicales; family Brassicaceae; genus Kernera; species Kernera saxatilis. Next base: position 36,568 of record OVAY01000686.1, on the reverse strand, counting down.
AGTACCTGATTTGCTTGATTTAGGTTTTAGTATTACCAGATTCGCTTGATTTAGATCTTAGTATTACCAGATCTGCTTGATTTAGGTTTTAGCATTACCAGATCTGCTTGATTTAGGTTTTAGTAGTAGCATATTCGCTTGATTTATTTATGTTTGAACGATCTTGTATCTTCTCGTTAGGTCCTGTTTTGGAAGACATTTACGAATGGGAAGAAAGAATCGTGAGAGCCCCGGGCACACCGTTTGAAGGAGATATGTTCATTGTGGGAATCCGCTTCCCGGCGAACTATCCCTTCAGTCTCCCGAAAGTTTTTTTCAAGACACCAATGTATAACCCAAACATATCTGACCGAGGAGCCATCTACCACCCCATATTGATGCCCAATAACTGGTCTGTGGGAACTACCATCTCGCATGTGATGGTCAACCTGTGCTCGCTCCTCCTTCACCCGTTGGTGAGTCCTGATGATGTGGTGGTGGCAGAGGTGGCTGAGATGTACAAGGGGGACCATGCCAAGTACGACGGACTGGTCCGTCGTTGGACGGCCTTGTACGCTCAGAGATAAAATAATCAAGTTCTTATGTTTCTGGTGTTGTTTAATCCCGTATGAACAATTTAAATCTGTTTATTTATGTCTATGTTTATCTATGTTTATGTTTATAATCCTTTGAACATTTTGTGTTATGCCTTATTCCATAGATTTTCATAGTTTTGCATAATTTTACCCTGGTTCTGGATAGCGTTTCGTAGTTTTTCAGAGTTTTTCATAAGCGAAATACTTACTATAACATAGAGTAGATAAGATACATACATTAATCTCCTTAAACAAATAGATAAGGAAGAAGATGACAATAGAATGGAGGACTACGAGCACTCCTAGCAATAGCTTCAACTCCTTCTCTCTAGACACCATGGACTGAAGTTTCTTCACCTTATTCTTCACCTCACAGACATCATGAGCAAAAATAGCACCAACTCCATAGACGAATTCCTTAAGCTCGTTCAACTCTTCAGCATATATCTGCAGCTTCTCAGACAAAAGAAAGAGCTGGTCCCGAGATCGCAAAACGTTTTCCCACATCATGCGAGTGTCAACGTAATTGCCATCACTTGTCGTTCTGATGATGCAGATTTGGTTGTCTAGGTTATCAACCTCTTCTTTTATGTGGTGGAATTCCTTCATCATTGCCTCATCCCACAATTTCCAAATGTGGCAATATCCATCCTAATCAATTAGATTTAAATGTGTTTCATCATCCTATAACAAAATAAGCTAAGTGAAGGTTGAAATTTTAACTTACGTCCCTATTGACGCAAGAGTAGTAAAGCCTTCCCAGATTCAAACCAAACTTTGTCGTTTCAAGCAGTACTTCACCACCGCAAAAACAGTGGAGTGGAATTCCAGGTTTAGATCCACACGAAGTATCGACCTCTTTGTCGGCCTACATTTTCAAAACTTCACATTGTATTCCCCCCCAATTTCAAACTTTCCGTCTAATTACACACTGATTTGGTTTCACGTGGTTACTGTATACCGAAACATGCTTAACCGTTTTGGATTATAGTTAACCGATTTTTAACCAATTTAAGATCCGATTAAGACCCGATTAAAAATCCAAAATCTGACTCTTAACCTCGACTATATCAGGCGATTAAAAATCCCCAAATCAAAAAAAAAACCCTAAGAACCCTAAAATCTCAAAATCGTGAAATCCCCAAATTGAATAGTCATGACATAAGAGCTAAATGCACAGAGAATTCATATAAATATAGAGTGGCATTTTGAGCGTTTTCTCATTTTATTTTTTATTTTTCTGGGTTTCTCGAATTGAAAAAATAAAAAAGCGAAGAACTTTATTTTTTATTCGAATCATTCTCGATCCTTTTTTCTTCCTCATCATCCTGCCTAAAAATTCAGTCTTTTTAGAAGGAGAAAGTGCGAAAAAAAAAACCCATTTGAATTTATGTTTATTTCCAACCTAAATTCTCAATCTTTCATCCCGAAATTCTAAAAGTTGTCTATTTTTAGTAAAAGTTTAATTCCGTCTTCAAGTTGCAGAGATTTAGTAAGTGAAAGGTGAGTTTCTTCAACTTTTGATCTAACTTCTTCTCCATATAAACCATTTCTTTTCTCAGATTTAGGTCGATTTTTAATCTTTTTAATTGATTGTTTTTTTAGTTAATTCCGGATTCGTCGCAAGAGTCTCATAGCGATACTAAATCTCCAAGTTGTGTTCTCTGTGTTTGACTATTCATCTTCTCGGGATTTTTCAGAAGCTTTTAATTTGGGGATTATCTGAAATCCCAGATTTAGGGTTCTTCATTTCTAGGTGAAATTGATTTGGGAAATTTGTTTCGATTTGGGAATTTCGTTTCCCGTGGGTCATTTAATTGGGTCGGTTTTTATTTAGATTTTTAATCGGATCTTAAATTGGTTAAAAATCGGTTAACTATAATTCAAAGCGGTTAAGAAGATTTCGGTATACACTAACCACGCGAAACCAAATCAGTGTGTAATTAGACGGAAAGTTTGAAATTAGGGGGAAATACAATGTGAAGTTCTGAAAATGTAGGCCGACAAAGAGGTCGATACTTCGGATGGACCTAAGCCGATATGAAACTTGCGGGGGGGGAATTAGACAGTTTTTTCGGAATTCCACGATTCCTAGTTCGGCCACCATTGAAGCTCCCAATGGATGGCTCCGACGTTGTGTCACTGTTATTGTCTCTGTAATCGTATAATGCCATATTGACCTGTTTCATAATTTACAAGTATTAGTAACATGAGAAAACAAACCCATAAATTCGAAATCCCAGTTCTATTGAACCCAGAAACAAACCCATATATTAGAAATCGCAGTCTAATCGTACTCAGAAAACAAACCCAGAAATGAGGAGGAGGGGAAGGAAAATTGTAACATCCCGGGAGAGGTTAAAAGAATTGATTTGGCTACCTATGTCACTAAAGTGCACTTATCTTTTCCGTCACTTGTCCAGAGAGAACTGCAGAGTTAAGCGTGCTTGAGCTGGAGCGATTGAAGGATGGGTGACCTATCGGGAAGTCATTTCCGGTACCGTGCGAGTGAAGACAAAGCACGGAGAAAGATCGCGTGGTGATTGCAGGGACAGTAAATCATGACTTTCGAGCCTCTCGGTTAACGCAATCGACCGTCGGACAGGGGTGGGCCGGCCCATGGGGCTAGTGAGAGGACATGAGGGCCCACTGGTAGGGGCGGTCGGGGCGTTATAAAAATTGAGTAGAATATAGTCACGGGAAGCAAAGGAGAGGGAGGGGGAAATAGAAATTGAAGAGAAAACGCCTAAATTTGGGGGAGGAGGGAAAGATAAATTGAGAGAGGAAGAAAAAAATCCTAAATTATTTTGAATTTGAATTTGAAATGGGTCAATGGGGTCAATGGTTATATTACTTAGGCACGTGCGCCAACATTTCAACTCATGTGCACAGCCAAAACATCAAATAGTAGTACCTAATTATACAGTATTACTTTCTTTCAAATAGTGGTACTTTTGATGTTTTTCAATTCTGATTAGTTATACCATCCAAAATTTTAACTTTTTTAATAGTACCTAATAACTTTTTTAAGCACATTTGAAGTTTTTACACTTATAAATGATTAAAATCTTTATTTTTGTATGTTTTCAAAAGTAATGTTGTTCATACCATCAAAAGGACCATAAAAGTGTAAGATGTATGTTGAGTACATTTTTTAAAAACAATCATAATATATTTATTTTTTTTAGTTATATTAATTAATACATGTTTCTTATATATAATAGTAACTTATATAATATATAGTTTAGAAATAGAAACTCAAATATAATTAATAAACAAATTTTTTTAGAGAAATTCCTTGAAATAGCATGAAAACTAGTTTTGATGTCAATTATACCACAAGCGCTTCAAATGTTCCATGAATACCATTAGTGATAAACATAAAGACGTATGTGCCCTTCTATTTATACGACTAAAAATAAAATTCACATTTATGGGAATTTAAACGAGAAAATTGTTCATCATCGTTTCTCGTTACGATGAAATTTGACAAATTCTTCTCTCGTTTTCTCGTTTGACATATTCAAGCATCGACCATCTTCAAGCATTCCATTGGCGATTTTGATCTCGAAGATTTTGTTCGCGATTTCGATCTCGAAGCTTCTGTTCGCGATTTTGATCTCGAAGCTTCTGTTCGCGATTTCGATCTCGAAGCTTCTGCTCGCGATTTCGATCTCGAAGCTTCTGTTCGCGATTTCGATCTCGAAGTTTCCGTTTATGATTCCGATCTCAAAGCTTATTCCATTTGTGAATTTGGAGCTTCTATTCACAATTCGTTCGCTCCTTCTTCTACATAATTGTACGGTGGTCCTCAGCTTGAGGTATTTATAGTCAAGTTTATATATGGGACGGATTATAAACTCTCATGAAGTTCAATTTTTTTTTATAGAGCTTCTCTGAGATCTCAATTTTATTTTATGAATTACATATGCGAAAGAGGACCTGATCGACCACGTTTTCTCTGGTATTGCTTTTAATATATATTAAAGAAGATGAAGCTTCATCAATTTGTTCGTATGAATTTGGAATTAGGTTGGATTTTCAAATATTTTAATATTTAGAATGTATATGTAACATCCACACTCTGAAGTCTATTTGTATCTTTACTAATGATTTGCTTCTCATTGATTTTCATATGGAGAAGAATTGGCTCCAAATTTTGGTTTGATAAAACCTTGAACTTAGTTAATTGCCTCAAATTTTCTTTGTGAAGTCTAGATATCCTGGAAACTCAAGTCTATGAACTCAAATATTGCAAGCTATTTGTTGATGGAACCAGGTGCAACAACGTAAAAAGACAAGCACCAACATATGTCATGACTCCTTCGGTGACTTCGGGGAGCTAGAAATACATTTATATTCACATGTGATTATTTACCAACTAATGAGACTGAAAATAAGGCGTTGGAAGATGCCTTGGAGTGGCAAGGAATTGATCACGATAGTCACAACCCAACCAACTTTTAATTTTTAAGTCCACTGTCCCAAAATTGGTATTCTCCTACACAAGGTATGGTTATGTGTAATTCTGATGGTGCTTAGAAGGGAGATGCAAACAGCAGTGAATTGAGTTAGTTGTCGAGAGATTATAGTGGTGTTGTTCGTTGGGTTGGAATGAGAACAATTCCAGAGCAGACATCAAATATAATGACCGAGATACAAAGCTAAAAATGGGGAATGGAGAGTATTCAGAATATGGGCTTCAAGGAGGTCATTTCGAGATTGGTGCTCAAGATGTTTGGTAATGCTTACTCCCGATTTGTGGCTAGTTATCAAGGCGGTTGTTCAAGATATCGAATTGATTCAACATGTTTCTGATCGGGCTAAAATACAATGTAACCATATACTATCTAATCGAGTGGTAGAACTTTTTGCAAAAACAGCTATAGACCTTGACTTGTATTACTTTTTGATTAATTTTTATATATATGGTTAAGGACTCTAGTGTAGATTATGGTGAATCAATTTTTCCATTAGACTTGGATCTTTATCTCTATTTCTCAACAAGGCAAGAGATAACTTTATGAAAACCTTCTTAAATTTAGGAAACCTTTCCTAAATTTAGGCAACCCTTCCTAAATTTAGGAAACCTTTCTTAAATATTTAGTAAGTCTTCTTAAAAAGTTAGGAATGTCTTTCTAAATTTAGGAATTCTTTCCTAAATGTTCAGTAAGTCTCCACCACTACTGTTACTGGAAAGTTCTATTCTAATTCTTCTCGTTATTTTAAGAAAATCACAAGTATCAATTTGATTTATACACTAACTAGTATTATGGCCGTGAGTAGAAATTGAATTTGAGTTTTTTAGTATGGGTAGCCTAGCTTTCTCTTGTTGTTTACTAGATGGCAGCCACCAAGAAAATTAAGACATGATTACGGTGAGAGAATGGCGATAGAAGAGACGTTCACAAAACCATAATACAACACGCATTCTCTTGTTTTTTTGATTATTTAGTAAAACCTTCCTAAATATGTAGGAATCCTTCCTAAATATCTAGAAATGACATATTATATTGGGTTCACATATCTAAAGATTCAAGAGTACTTTAATAAAACACAAAACGACATAAACATCAACATATAAGCACAAAAGCAAGTATATAAATCTAAAAATATGAAAATTATAATGGAAACACAACTCATTATTTTTCTAAAAGAATTATCAGCAAACTCTTCAAAGATATCACAAGCAAACTTTCTTATGTCGTCTGCAGCTCTATCACTCACTTTGGACATACCATGAATCCCCATTGAGTGGCATTCAATCACTTTACAACAAAAAGACCACAATTGGTCTTGGTAATTGTCTTGAGAATATCTTTTTCTTCTAGATCTCAATTGTAAATGGACTCAGATCTTTAGCATCAGTCGTTTGTTTGGCAGCACCATGAATCAAGGCAGAAATCATCTCTGCACAAAAAACCAAAGTTATTAATAATTTACAAAAAAGAACAAAAAATGTTGAAGAAAATTTGTGCCGTTTTATAACGATCCAGGAAGGCTTTCCTAAATGTTTAGAAATCCTTCTTAAAATTTCAAGAAATCTTCTTAATTCGTTAAGAAAAGTTTTGTTTCTAGTTACAATCACACATATTAATGAATCAAAGAGCCAACAAATTGATATCAGATAATTTTTGATGCAGAGAACTTAGCAATTGATATGAAATGCTTGTTATTTAACGATTGAGGAAGATCTTCCTAAATATATAGGAATCCTTCCTAAATATATAGGAATCCTTCCTAAAATTTCAAGAAACCTTCCTAAATTGTTAAGAAAGTTTTTGTTTCTAGTTAAGAACTTAAGATCACACAAATTAATATGAAAATGCTTATTACTTAATGTTTCATGAAGGCCTTCCTAAATATTTAGGAATCCTTCCTTAAATGTCAAAAAAGTTTCCTAAATCATTAAGAGCAGTTTTATTTATAGTTAAAATCACACAGGTCAATGAACCAAAGAGCCAACAAATTGATTTCAGCATGCCAAAAATTTACCAACACTTAGGAATAGTTTCATTAGATTCCAACAGCCATAAAAGACTTTAAAAAACATTGATTAAACCAAAGAGCAACTTTAAGAGACAACGACACCATCAAAATCATGTTGGTCAAACAAGAAAACAAACATGAAAGATAAGCAATCTTGAATACAGATTGAAGTGTACAATCTTGAAAACAAATAAAAAGTAGAAGGTAAGCAATTTTATGAATACATCTTCTCATCTTGAAAACAGATATAAACAAAGCATTTATATTATTCAAACTAACAAACAACAACGAATAATTAGTTAAGAAGGTCAACAAGGTCATGATTTCTTATTCTCTGATTTTCTTATTTTTGTTTATGGCCTTGAGAAATTGAAATTGCAAGCTTGAAGCTTACCTATTTGAGTTCCTGTAACACATAGATCAATCTTGGACGTTACGAGAAAAGTACAAAAACAAAAAAAAACAAAACGCAATCATAAAAACATATCTTGAAAGTTAGAAAGCATTATTATCCAATAATATTGAATTTCATGTTATTCAAACAGAAAAAGAGAGAAAATGTTTAGTAAACATTAACCATACAATTTACATCTATCAAAGAGCTATAACATATTGTATAGAACAGTGTGCATTTGTTAGATCGCTAATTCATGTGATTCAACGTAGATCTATCCTGAATTCGATATGAGATACACAACAAGAAATTAAAAAAAAATCTAGAACGATCCACACCAAATCAACAATTTATTCCATAGACAATTTGGTTCTTAAATCATTGTAACAAATCATCATCAAACGATCAGATCCAAACACGAAGTGATCAGTAAAAACCAGAAATCGAAAACACAACACACAAATCTTCACGCCGTAAAAAGAAATATGAGGATCTGGAGAAGAGAAAAGAAGAAAATCTCATGAAATTTCAGAAAAAATGCAGTTGGAAAGCATGAATCTCGAAGTAAAAATCAGAAACCAAAATTAAAAAGTCATAGTACCGCTTAGATTCCAGCAATTATAACCCCGACGACCTCCGTTAACAATTCCGGAGATGAGAACTAAACTTGGCAATGACACTCTCGCTCGACAAATCTCTGAATCGCTTTTTCCTTTTTTGTTTTTTTTCTTTTTGTTTTTTTTTTTGCTTTTTTTTTGTTTTTTTTTTTGCCTAAAAATTCTGACGAACATTAGCGGTTTTTTGTCATTTTGTCACTCACTTAGTGGTATAAGTAGAACTTTAAGGAGCGCGTGTTATTCGTGGAACACAAATCTATTTTAATGCTATTTACGAGAATTGCCCATTTTCTTATAATTTTTTTATTTAATACATGTTTTTTATATATAACAGTAACTTATATAGTGTATAGTTTAGAAATAGAAGCTCAAATATAAGTAATAGAAATTTTTTCTTTTATATAGATTTTAATGGCATTTGTCTTACAGAATTGTACCATAACCATAACAAAATTGTAAATAATTGTACCATAACCATAACAAAGTTGTACCATAACCATAACAAGTTTTACAGAGTTGTACAACAATAAATATACGAATTACGATTGACTAGGATTTTCGGGTTGTAACCACTTCTCCAAGTTGATGCCTGGCACTGCCTTAGACTTATTACGTCGTTTTCTCCAACGTTCTCCAACCGATGGGTGCCTCTTTTCATGGCGTCTTCCCTTTTTGACGACGATCTTCGGAGGAAAGATCACAAAATCTTGTATATCATCCAGGATATCCCAATCAGATATATGAGGGACTGGATATATCGTCTTCCAATACGCCAGAGCCCAGGTGTCTATCAAATAATATTTAGAGCACAGATCATGTACATGGATTTCCTTTGACTTGTCTACCTTACCCATTAGTGAAATGTTGGCGGCTATTGCATGGACACAAGGATACCTGTCTATATGGAAATACTTTCAGCTGCAAGTTTTTCTTATTAAGTCCACCAAATACGTCTTGCAATCGCGTCCACCAACATAATATTCGAGCTGGAAAGAGTTTAGTTCAGTCACCTTTAAGCGCCTCGCTTCCTCACAACTACCGTGCAATTCGTTCTCCACGTAAGGTACAAGGTTATGTGCTCCTACTACAACGGAATCTTTCCTATGTTGGTTAAACCATTCCACCTGTTTTGCATAAATCGCGTCAAGCATAGGTAAAAACCAGTACTTCCTTGCTTCCCTGAAAATACCGTTCATAGATTCGGCGCAATTGGTTGTTTTAATGTTGTACCTCTCTCCTACAAAATAGCATTTGGCCCATTTTGCATCCTTATCCTTCAAACTTTTATCAGTATACGCGAATGCACGAGGATACCTCCTCCTATATTCAGCATACGGTTTTACGAACTCAACGTCTCTACAAATCTCATATATCTCCCTGAATTCCGATCCAACTATATCTTTGTCCTTTTTAACACTAACTCTCAAATTATGGGACAAATAAAATATACAATACCCATGCTTAGACAACGGGTACACATCTTTTATTGAATTCATAAGGCTTAGATTCCTGTCAGTGATAAAAACCAGTTCTGGACTATCCGGTATAATGGTTTTCAGCGTATTGAAAAACCACGTATAACTTTCATATATCTTTCCATCAACTACAGCAACCGCAATAGGATAATGGTGACGGTTAGGATCCTGCGCTATGGCAAAAATTAGATGACCACCGTATGCAGCCTTAAGGAAAGTTGCATCCACAATGAAAACTTTCCTCATTGCTTGAAACCCTTCAATCGATGCTCCCAAAGTAATGAATAAGTACTTGAACCTACTTTCATCATCCAAGAGAACACTTGTTTTTGTACCAGGATTCGCCTTCTCTAACATGTACAAATAACGATACATCAACTTGTAACTTTCTTCTGGACTACTACGCACTTCATTAACAACTAGTTTTTTCCTTCTCAATACAGTGGAGTATGACAGTTCCAAACCAAGTTTTGTTTGAACCATACCTATAATGCTTTTAGCGGATGGGGTATGTAACTGACCTTGATAATCTTCATGTAGAAGAGATGCAACTAGTCAGGGTGTACCTCTCTTTCTTTTGCTGCTGCTAGTAGCATGTATGCATCTTCCTGTAGACTCTAACCGATAATGTTACCCGACCTTTTCCTTTCGCAACTCGTAAATACCAACCACAACATTCTGCACTGCATTTTACCATGTATTGATGCGTATCTTACTTAACAGTAGCTACTCTAAAACAATTCTTATTTGATGCTTTATCAATTAAATCTTGTACATCCTGCTTACTATCAAATTTATCATTTAATTTCAGCGACATAGCATCTTCCCATGGTTCGACAATATTAGATCCTCTTTCTGCAGCAGCAAATTCAACGAAGTCCTCAGCCTTATCTCCATGGTCATCCACACCCCCATGGTCATCCATACCCTCATCCTTCCCATGGTCATCCATACCCTCATCCTTCCCATGGTCATCCATACCCTCATCCTTCCCATGGTCATCCATACTTTCATCCTTATCCCCAAGGCCACCTGATATATTATCACCACCTCCAATAACATGAATCTCCATCTCCATCGACTCATGTTGTTGTTCTCCTTCATTATTTCTTTCATAAACAGTCATGATACCAGCATTAACTCAAACATCTACTCTAGCAGAAGGTCTTCCACCACAAACATGCTCACCGTTATTCACACCACATGAACTTATACGCTCCACTCTTGAAAGTTGATCTCCCATCTCATTTATTTCCAAATCTTTTACCAATTCTACATGCAAAACACTTCTACGTAGTTCTTTATCAGTGGACGTTAGATAAACATAAACGTCCTCATCATAATTGATAGATGTTTGTCTTTGAGGTGTCACTACTAATGGAATGTAACTCAATTTCAGCTTCGTTGTAGATTCATCTATTAAAATCTTCCTACATATCCTATCCACTAACCCCGAATAAGTTACCTTCTCTGCCTACGCCTTAAATGATAAAGCATACATGTCATCTTCCCTTGAAATCCATGTATCCTCATATCTGGTCTTCAAATAGTATCCTCCATAATCAAAATATATGTTTGTCAAACGGTTGCTCATTGCCTCATGAAAAAATAAAAGATACAACTATATTACCACATCTTTCAATAATACCAGTTATACCAATTATACCACTTTCAGTGATACCAGTTTTACCAATTATACCACTTTTCAGTGATACCAGTTTTACCAATTATACCATTTTTCAATGATACCGGTTTTACCAGTTGTGAGTGGGTAATATAGCCATTATTTCCCTACTAATCTACCTACAAATCGACTCACTACAAGGGTTACAACGCTCCAACTAAGATTCTAAGATTCAACTATGTTACTGCAATCTCTTATTTATCAATGCAATGACCTTATCCACCGTAATGTGCACACGAAAAGCTTTCGTTAAAATCCCCAATTTCAGATCCATTTTTTATCGGGATCCATTCTATCTGAAAATCGTTTCTATAGCACAATCGACTTCCAGATTCGCTCCGTTTATGCTACAACCCATTAGTAAACGATGAACTAACATCAATTTTTGCAGATTCTGCAGCTTTTGGAATTGCAAAATGGCAGAAGCTCGCGGACGATATCGCGGGATGTAATCGGGTCGAACTACGACGACGCCCACATAATAGGATCTAACACCATAAAACACAGGTTAAAGAGAGACTTCTGATTGGCGAATCAATTGGCCCATTTTTTGTGTTTTCTTTTTATTTATCTTCATCATAAAAAAAATTGTATCTCTTAAGGGTAAGATCGGCATATCACATTTTATTAAAATGAGTTGGGTCCCACGTGGGTATTGAGATTAAGCGTGGGTAGAGTAGATCATTTTATGAGGAAGGGTGGGTAATATAGCCTTTGACCCATCCATATCGTTCTCGGAGAATTGACGAGTACATTTTTCCGGTGACTCTAAAAAAAATCTAAAAAGCCAATTAAATACCCAAACCAATAAACCCCCCCCCCCACTTAGTAATCGAAAGCAATTCACTGATATATCTAGTTCAATTGAACCAGATAAAACCGGGGGAAAAAAAAATCAAAACCTAAATCGCCGTCGGCTCTACTCTCATCTTCTTCCTCCTGTCGTTGTCGAGCCATCAACCGAGATTCTCCTTAGCCTCGTCGTTTTCAAACCAGATCAGACTCATCTCCCTCCTCCTCCTCCTCGTCACTTCTTTCAGGTTTTGTTCTTTTTCAGAACTCGGGTGGTTGTTTCAATTTCTTTAAATGGACATGTTTCTTTGATCAATCATGTTTCTGAAGGAACTTAATCTACACATTTCATAAGCCTTTTTGTTCTTAGGTATTCTCATTCTCTTTAAAGCTATTGATTTTCGAAGTAATCCAAGTTGAAAACAAAAGTGGTTCTGTTTCTCCTGAGTTATTTCATAGATTCGCTGAGGTTTTCTAGCGTGAATATCCCTAACGTTCAATTTCAATTCCTGGAGCAGAGTATACATCAATGATGTTACCAAGGCTTCTGAGGATACAAGAGCCCGAAAGCAGCAAATGGCCAACAAAGTAACGCCCCCACCACAGAATACGAAGAAGGAGAAATGTGATACTGAGAGAGTTGAAAAAACGGTAACGAATGAGGACTTCACGAAGAACCCTGACCTGGGTTCCACAGTTAACATCTAGTTCGTTCCATGAAAAACTGCCACGCCATGGCGCGGAATTTTAGAAAGGCATTTGTCTTACAGAATTGTACCATAACCATAACAATGTTGTACATAATTGTACCATAACCATAACAATGTTGTACCATAACCATAACAAGTTTTACAGAATTGTACAAAAATAAATACACGAATTACGATTGCCTAGGATTTTTGGGTTGTAACCACTTCTCTAAGTTAATGTCTGGCACCGCCTTAGACTTATTACGTCGTTTTCTTCGACGTTCTCTAACCCATGGGTGCCTCTTTTCTTGGCGTCTTCCCTTTTTGACGACGATCTTCGGAGGAAAGATCACCAAATCTTGTATATCATCCAGGACATCCCAATCAGATATATGAGGGACTGGATATATCGTCTTCCATTACGCCAGCGCCCAGGTGTCCATCAAATAATATTTAGAACACAAATCATGTACATGGATTTCCTTTTACTTGTCTACCTAACCCATTAGTGAAATGTTGGTGGCTATTGCATGGACACAAGGATACCTGTCTATATCGAAATACTTGCAGCTGCAAGTTTTTCTTATTAAGTTCATAAATACGTCTTGCAATCGCGTCCGACAACACAATATTCGAGCTGGAGAGAGTTTAGTTCAGTCACATTTAAGCGTCTCGGTTCCTCACATCTACCGTGCAATTCGTTCTCCACGTAAGGCACAAGGTTATGTGCTCCTACTACAACAAAATCCTTCCTATGTTGGTGAAACCATTCCACCAGTTTTGCATAAATCGCGTCAAGCATAGGTAACAATGAATACTTCCTCGCTTCCCTGAAAATACCATTCATAGATTCGGCGCAATTGGTTGTGTCAATGTTGTATCTTTATCCTGCAAAATAGCACTTAGCCCATTTCGTGTCCTTATCCTTCAAACTTTTATCAATATACGCGGCTGCACGAGGATACTCATCCTATATTCAGCATACTGTTTTACGAACTCAAAGTCTGTACAAATCTCATATATCTCTCTGAATTCCGATGCAACTATATTTTTGTCTTTTTTTAACACTAACTCTCAAATTATGGGACAAATAAAATATACAATACCCATGCTTAGACAACGGGTAGACATTTTTTATTGAATTCATGAGGCTTAGATTCCTGTCAGTGATAAAAACCAGTTCTGGACTATCCGGTATAATGGTTTTCAGCGTATTGAAAAACCACGTATAACTTTCATCTTTCTCTGCATCAACCACATCAACCGCAATGGGATAATGGTGACGGTTAGAATCTTGCGCTTTGGCAAAAAATAGCTGACCACCGTATGCAGTCTTAAGGAAAGTTGCATCCACAATGAGAACTTTTCTCATTGCTTGAAACCCTTCAATCGATGCTCCCAAAGTAATGAATAAGTACTTGAACCTACTTTCATCATCCAAGAGAACACTTGTTTTTGTACCAGGATTCGCCTTCTCTAACATGTACAAATAACAATACATCAATTTGTAACTTTCTTCTGGACTACCACGCACTTCATTAACAACTAGTTTTTTCCCTCTCAATGCACTGGAGTATGACAATTCCAAACCAAGTTTTGTTTGAAGCAGACCTATAATGCTTTTAGCGGATGGGGTATGTAACTGACCTAGATAATCTTCATGTAGAAAAGATGCAACTAGTCGGGGTGTACCTTTCCTTCTGTTGCTACTGCTAGTACTTGTGGTAGCTCGAGAGCAAGTATGCATCTTCCTGTAGACTCTAACCGATAATGTTGCTCGACCCTTTCCTTTCGCAACTCGTAAATACCAACCACAACCTTCTGCACTGCATTTTACCATGTATTGCTGCGTATCTGACCTAACTGTAGCTACTCCAAAACAATTCTTATTTGATGCTCTATCAATTAAATCTTGTACATCCTGCTTACTATCAAATTTATCATTTAATTTCAGCGACATACCATCTTCCCATGGTTCGAAAACATTAGATCCTCTTTTTGCAGCAACAAATTCAACGAAGTCCCCAGCCTTATCTCCATGGTCACCACACCTCCATGGTCATCCATACCTTCATCCTTCCCATGGTCATCCATACTTTCATCATATCCCAAAGGCCGCCTGATATATTATCACCACCTCCAATAACATGAATCTCCATCTCCATCGATTCATGTTGTTGTTCTCCTTCTTTGTTCCTTTCATAAACAGTCATGATACCAGCATTAACTCCAACATCTACTCGAGCAGAAGGTCTTCCACCACAAACCTGCTCACCGTTAATTCACACCACATGAACTTATACACTCCATTCTTGAAAGTTGATCCCCCATGATAGAATCTCGTTCTAATGAGATCCCAGCCCCTTGATACGCTTCGTGAGATTGAGAGAATGATAGTAACGATTTAGGGTTTGGTGTGAAACTTTCAAAGGATGTGGAAGTCCCTTGAACTTTCAGGCTTGATTCTGCTTGGATATGACACACCAAACGCAGGCACAAGTTGAGATTGTGATATGACGAACACAAGCTCTTGATCAAACGAATTCAGAGAAGATTGTTGATAAAAGGTTTGATGAAAAACGTTTACAAGAGAAGGAGGGAATTATAAAGAAGCGTAGAGAAACCCCAAAGGTCACAAATCGACCTTGGGCCTTAAAACAAGTCTGAATAAAAATTGGGCCTTAAAACAACAAGGGACTGTGGATAAAAGTGTGTGGGCTTGCCTCATTAAAAACCTCTCTTGGAAAACCCACTGGGGCTAAACTAAGAAGAGGGAAAAAGAGTGCAAGTCACGCACCTCCTTTGTTGTTGCTTAAACGGCTTGAATCACAACCAACATGGCTGGACAAGCATCACGTTTAAAACTGCCCTCAATCTGAAGTAGAAGTGTGGTGATTGCTTGATTGAAACAGTGAAAACCTAGAGGCAGAATGCATAGAGTGATTATATGCAAATTCTACATGAGGTAAACATTCTTCCCAAGTCTTTAGATTCTTTTTAACTAATGCACACAAGAGGGTGGACAATGTTCTATTAACTATTTCAGTTTTTCCATCAGTTTGTGGATGACAAGTAGTAGAAAATAACAGCTTAGTTGCTAACTTAGACCAAAGTGTTTTCCAAAAATAGCTAAGGAACTTAGTGTCTCTATCAGATATGATGGTTTTAGGCTTGCCATGTAGACGTACAATTTTCCTAAAGAACAGATCGGCTATATGCTTGGCATCATCAGTTTTATGACATGGAATAAAATGTGCCATTTTATAAAATCTATCCACAACCACAAAAATTGAATCCTTGCCTGTTCTAGTCCTAGGCAAACCTACTACAAAATCCATAGAAATATCGTTCCAAGGATGCAAAGGAATATGGAGAGGAGTATACAAACCGTGGGGGTGTGGCTTAGCCTTCGCTTGTTTACAAGTTGTACACCTTTCACACGTTTTCTCTACATCTCTTTTCATGTGTGGCCAATGAAAGTGGTCTTGCATTACTTTCAGAGTTTTGGAAACTCCAAAGTGTCCCATTAAACCTCCACCATGTGCTTCCCTTACAAATAGTTCTCTCAAAGAAGAATTAGGAATACACAAACGGTTATCATAAAACAAGAATCCTTCATGCCTATAGTACTTTCCAAATGCAAACTTCTCACACGATGCATATATCTCTCCAAAGTCAGGATCATTTGCATAAAGAGTCTTCATATGCTCAAAACCAAGTAGTTTAGCGTTTAAAGATGTGAGTAGAACGTACCTCTTGGACAATGCATCGGCAACTACATTGTCCTTACCTTTCTTGTATTTAATGACATACGGGAAGGTCTCAATGAATTCAACCCACCTAGCATGTCTTTTGTTGAGCTTTTGTTGTCCTTTGAGGTGCTTCAAGGACTCATGATCTGTGTGAATCACAAACTCCTTAGGCCAGAGATAATGCTGCCATGTTTGCAATGCTCTCACCAACGCATAAAGTTCTTTGTCATATGTAGGATAGTTGAGTGTTGCTCCTCCTAGCTTCTCGCTGAAATATGCTATTGGTTTCCTATCCTGCATTAACACAGCACCAATTCCTACACCAGAAGCATCACATTCTATCTCAAAAGTTTTAACAAAATCAGGAAGAGATAAGACAGGAGCATTGGTAAGCTTCTCTTTCAAGGCTTGGAATGCCTCCTCTTGAGCATTTTCCCACTTGAATCCCATGTTTTTTTTTATAACTTCAGTGAGTGGAGCTGCCAAGGGGCTAAAATCTTTCACAAACCTCTTATAGAAGCCAGCAAGTCCATGGAAACTCCTTACTTCTCCTACAGATTTCAGACTAGGCCATTCTCGGATTGCCTTCACTTTCTCTTCATCAACTTTAACTCCATCTGTACTTACAACAAAACCTAAGAAGACAAGGTTATCAGTTCCAAAAGTACACTTCTTAAGATTAGCAAAAAGCTTTTCCTTCCTAAGTAATTCTAAAACCAACTTTAGATGCTTAACATGTTCTTCTAGACTTTTGCTATAGACTAATATATCATCAAAGTAAACAACCACAAAATGTCCTATGTAAGCTCTAAGAACATGATCCATTAATCTCATGAATGTACTAGGTGCATTTGTCAGCCCGAATGGCATTACTAACCATTCATATAAACCATGCTTAGTTTTAAATGCAGTTTTCCACTCATCTCATTCTTTCATCCTAATATGATGATATCCACTTTTTAAATCAACCTTAGAAAAGATACTAGAACCATGCAATTCATCTAGCATATCATATAATCTAGGTATAGGATGGCGATACTTTACTGTTATATTATTGATGGCTCTGCAATCAACGCACATCCTCCAGCTTCCATCCTTCTTAGGCACAAGCAACACTGGAACGGCGCAAGGACTCATACTTTCGCAAATATGGCCTCTCTCCATTAGCTCAGTTACTTGCTTCTGTAATTCCTTGGTCTCCACAGGGTTAGTCCTATAAGCTGGTATGTTTGATAAAGAGGCTCCTGGAACGAAGTTAATTTGATGCTCAATGCCTCTAATAGGGGGTAAACCTTCATGATTATCCTCTGGAAACACATCTGTATACTCCTGCAATAGACACTTGATTTTGCTAGGTATAGCCTGCTCAGGGTTAGCTATACTAGTAAGATTTTCTTTAAAAACAAAGAGTAAATTAGGCTTGTGAAAATCACTTCCCTTTTGCTTATTCTTAGTGACGACAAGATTGGTTGGTTTAGCAGCCTGTGTTTTCTTCATCTTCATACCCAATTGATCTTGATATACCTCATGAGGCGTCATAGGAACCAAAATAGTTTTTCTGCCTTTGAATTCAAAGATTTGGCGATTGGTGAAGCCATCGTGCATTACCTTACGATCTGATTGCCATGGCCTTCCAAGTAATATGTGACTAGCTTCCATAGGTAGTATATCACATAAGATCTCGTCTTCATACTTTCCAATAGACAATGGCACCTTTACTTGGTTATTCACAGCCATTTCTCTATTTTCGTTCAGCCATTGTAGCTTGTATGGTTTCGGATGCTTTATAACTTTCAAGCCAAGTTTCTCCACCATAGTTTCACTAGCAAAGTTTGTACAGCTCCCACCATCTATGATCAAATTGTAAATCTTGTCTTTAACCAAACATCTTGAATTAAATAGATTCTCCCTTTGCTCTTGTTCATCTGTTTTGGCTATCACGCTTAAAGCTCTTATTGCAACCAATAGTTCTCCTTTAGGCCCTCTTTCATACTCTTCTGTTGACGAGTTATCCTCTTGCTGCTCTTCCTTTGACTCTATTTCACCATTATCCCTGAGTATCATGATCCTCTTGTTCGAGCACTCACTAGCATAATGACCAACTCCATGACACTTAAAGCACTTGATATCTCTGGGTCTTGTTGCAACAGCTTTGCCCTTTCCTTTAAGATCTAGTTCTTCAACTTTGGGCTTGACAAAAGGTTTATAATCTTTATGATATCCTGATTTCTCTTCTCTGTGGTAGCTAGGCTTTCGTGAGACAAAATTGGACTTAGAACTTCTTCTTTTAAGCTGTTTTTCAAACATAATTGCTTTGTGCATCAACTCTTCTAGCTCCACGTAGTGTTGGACCTCTAATCTGTCTATAATGTCCCTGCTTAGATCTCCCATGAACCTAGACATTGTCGCTTCTTGATCTTCTTGAATATCAGCCCTTAACATCAAGGTTTCCATCTCTTTATAGTACTATTCTACTGATCTATTTCCTTGGATCAAATTTCTCAATCTGTGGTGTAGCTCTCTGTGATAATGACTTGGTACGAATCTCTTTCTCATTATAGCCTTCATTTGAGTCCAAGTCTCAACTGGATAATCCTCAGCATGTCTCCTTGAAGTAACTAATTGATCTCACCAACTTAATGTGTAATTCTGAAAATCAGTGGGTGCCACCTTCACCTTGCTTTCTTCTGTATACTCATGGCAATTGAACACAATCTCAATCTTCTTTTCCCATTCTAGATACTCATTAGGGTCGCTGGTTCCTTGAAAATAAGGAATACGCATCTTTAAACCACCCAGAATATCTCGAGGAATCACTCTTTCTTCTCTGTCACGTCTTCTTCTTCTATGACTGTTTTGTGTGGAAGATTGGCTATAATACTTCATGGATTCACCAGCTTCTGTATGGTTTCGATGTCCGCTCCTTGATATATCTGCGCTGTCACATTCATGCCTAAAAGCTTCTAGCTTTTTATCCATCAATTAGTCATTGTCGCTGTGAGAGCTTCAAGCATAAGCTTGTTGGCATTGCTACCAGTTTTTTCTTCAGTATTGTGTTGAGACCCCATTCTGACACGATCTCGGGCCTGAAAGAAAACAGAAAACTAATACAGTAACAAGTTCTTTGAAAGAAATTGCGATCAATATGAGCAAAACACGAAAAAAACTCTTCAGATGCTGAAGAACCCTAATCGCGACTGTTCAACGAAATTGTCCTCGAAAAATTATCCAAGCACATCCAAAAATTCCAAAATCAATTTTAACAAATACTAGACACTCCTAGGTTCAGATGCAATTGATTTCGCGATTTTATGACGAGCCAATATTTTATGAAAATCGAAACAAAACACGACAGATGCAACAAAAACGAAAAAATAGATCAATACAACCTAAAAACTGATTCAGACTCACGATTTGATGCAAACAACTTAGATCAGACTCTAACCAAGACAGATCCGGTCGCAAACTACTCTAAATGATGCAAAATAACTGACACAACAATCAACAACTGATCGGACCAATCTGTTGAAGATGAAACGAAAAGACACAAAAGAAAAACTTCAGATTCATAGTGAATACAACCTGACACGAAGTGGGTGCTGATACCACTTGATAGAATCTCGTTCTAATGAGATCCCAGCCCCTTGATACGCTTCGTGAGATTGAGAGAATGATAGTAACGATTTAGGGTTTGGTGTGAAACTTTCAAAGGATGCGGAAGTCCGTTGAACTTTCAGGCTTGATTCTGCTTGGATATGACACACCAAACGCAGGCACAAGTTGAGATTGTGATATGACACACACAAGCTCTTAATCAAACGAATTCAGAGAAGATTGTTGATAAAAGGTTTGATGAAAAATGTTTACCAGAGAAGGAGGGAATTATAAAGAAGCGTAGAGAAACCCCAAAGGTCACAAATCGAACTTGGGCCTTAAAACAAGTCTGAATAAAAATTGGGCTTTAAAACAACAAGGGGCTGTGGATAAAAGTGTGTGGGCTTGCCTCATTAAAAACTTCTCTTGGAAAACCCACTTGGACAAAACCAAGAAGAGGGAAAAAGAGTGCAAGTCACGCACCTCCCTTGTTGTTGCTTAAACGGCTTGAATCACAACCAACGTGGCTGGACAAGCATCACGTTTAAGACTGCCCTTAATCTGAAGTAGAAGTGTGGTGATTGCTTGATTAAGTCTCTTTGTCTTAGACCTTGTCATAGGACCTGTAGGAACATGCAATGCTATTTCCTCATCAGCTCCGAGCTCCTCAGGTTCAAGCTGCTCCAAGCTTTCCGGGATCATATCACCCCATCTCATTTATTTCCAAATCTTTTACCAACTCCTCAGGTTCAAGCTACTACGTAGTTCTTTATCAGTGGACGTTAGATAAACATAAACGTCCTCGTCATCAATGATAGATGTTTGTCTCTGAGGTGTCACTACTAATGGAATGTAACTCAATTTTAGCTTCGTTGTAGATTCATCTATCAAAATCTTCCTACATATCCTATCCACTAACCCCGAATAAGTTACCTTCTCTGCCGACGTCTTAAATGATAGAACATACATGTCATCTTCCCTTGAAATCCATGTATCCTCAACTCTGGTCTTCAAATAGTATCCTCTATAATCAAAATGTATGTTTGTCAAACGGTTGCTCATTGTCTCATGAAAAAATAAAAGATACAACTATATTACCACCTCTTTCAGTAATACCAATTATACCAATTATACCACTTTCAGTGACACCAATTTTATCAATTATACCACTTTTCAGTGATACCAGTTTTATCAATTATACCACTTTCAGTGATACCAGTTTTATAAGTTGTGAGTGGGTAATATAGCCATTGTTACCCTACTAATCTACCTACAAATCGAATCACTACAAGGGTTACAACGCTTCAACTAAGATTCTGAGATTCAACTATGTTACTGCAAGCTCTTATTTATCAATGCAATGAATTATCCACCGTAATGTGCATACGAAAACTTTCGCTAAAATCCCCAATTTCAGATCCATTTTTTATCGGGAT
Organism: Kernera saxatilis; assembly: GCA_900406395.1. Lineage (NCBI taxonomy): Eukaryota > Viridiplantae > Streptophyta > Magnoliopsida > Brassicales > Brassicaceae > Kernera > Kernera saxatilis. Next base: position 15,071 of record OVAY01000686.1, on the reverse strand, counting down.
CTATTCTACCCGAAAATCATTTCTACAGCACAGTCGACTTCCAGATTCGCTTCGTTTATGCTACAACCCATTAGTAAACGATGAACTAACATCAGTTTTTGCAGCTTCTGGAATTGCAAAATGGTGGGAGCTCACGGGCGATATCGCGGGATGTAATCGGGTCGAACTACGACGACGCCCACATAATCGGATCTAACACCATAAAACACGGGTAAAAAAGAGACTTCTGATTGACAAATCAATTGGTCCATTTTTGTGTTTTTTTTTAATTTATATTTATAATAAAAAAAAATTGTATCTCTTAAGGGTAAAATCGGCATATCACATTTTATTAAAATGAGTTGGGTCCCACGTGGGTATTGAGATTAAGTGGGGGTAAAGTATATCATTTTATGAGGAAGGGTGGGTAATATAGCCTTTGACCCATCCACATCGTTCCCGGAGAATTGACGAGTACATTTTTTCGGTGACTCTAAAAAAAATTTAAAAAGACAATTAAATACCGAAACCAATAACCCCCACTTAGTAATCGAAAGCAATTCACTGATATATCCGGTTCAATTGAACCAGATAAAACCGTAGAAAAAAAAAATCAAAACCTAAATCGCCATCAGCTCTACTCTCATCTTCTTCCTCCTGTCGTTGTCGAGCCATCAACCGAGATTCTCCTTAGCCTTGTCGTTTCCGAACCAGATCAAACTCATCTCCCTCCTCCTTCTCCTCGTCACTTCTTCCAGATTTTGTTCTTTTTCATAACTCGGGTGGTTGTTTTAATTTCTTTAAATGGACATGTCTCTTTGATCAATCCTGTTTCTGAAGGAACTTAATCTACACATTTCATATGCCTTTTTGTTCTTAGGTATTCTCATTCTCTTTAAAGCTATGGATTTTTGAGGTAATCCAAGTTGAAAACAAATGTGGTTCTGTTTCTCTTGAGTTATTTCATAGATTCGCTGAGGTTTTCTAGCGTGAATAACCCTAACGTTCAATTTCAATTCCCGGAGCAGAGTATACATCAATGATGTTACCATGGCTTCTGAGGATCCAAGAGCGCGAAAGCAGCAAATGGCCAACAAAGTAACGCCCCCACCACATAATATGAAGAAGGAGAAATAAGATACTGAGAGAGTTGAAAAAACGGTAACGAATGAGGACTTCACGAAGAATCCTGACCTGGGTTCCACAGTTAACATCTAGTTCGTTCTGAAAAACTGCCACGCCATGGCGCGGAATTCTAGAATAGCATTTCTCTTACAGAATTGTACCATAACCATAACAATGTTGTACCATAACCATCAAAAGTTTTACAGAATTGTACAAAAATAAATACACGAATTACGATTGACTAGGATTTTCGGGTTGTAGCCACTTCTCAAAGTTGATGCCTGGCACCGCTTTAGACTTATTACGTCGTTTTCTCCGACATTCGCTAACCGATGAGTGCCTCTTTTCTTGGGGTCTTCCCTTTTTGACGACGATCTTCGGAGGAAAGATCACCAAATCTTGTATATCATCCGGGATATCCCAATCAGATATATGAGGGACTGGATATATCATCTTCCAATACACCAGAGCCCATGTGTCCATCAAATAATATTTAGAGCACAGATCATGTACATGGATTTCCTTTGACTTGTCTACCTTACCCATTAGTGAAATGTTGGCGGCTATTGCATGGACACAAGGATACCTGTCTATATTGAAATACTTGCAGCTGCAAGTTTTTCTTATTAAGTCCACAAATACGTCTTGCAATCGGGTCCAACAACACAATATTCAAGCTGGAAAGAGTTTAGTTCAGTCACATTTAAGCGCCTCGCTTCCTCACATCTATCGTGCAATTCGTTCTCCACGTAAAGCACAAGGTTATGTGCTCCAACTACAACAGAATCCTTCCTATGTTGGTTACACTATTCCACCAGTTTTGCATAAATCGCGTCAAGCATAGGTAACAATGAGTACTTCCTTGCTTCCATGAAAATACCGTTCTTAGATTCGGCGCAATTGGTTGTGTCAATGTTGTATCTTTCTCCTGCAAATTAGAACTTGGCCCATTTCGCGTCCTTATCTTTCAAACTTTTATCAATATACGCGGCTGCACGAGGATACCTCATCCTATATTCAGCATACCGTTTTACAAACTCAACGTCTGTACAAATCCCATATATCTCCATGAATTCCGATGCAACTATATCTTTGTCCTTTTTAACACTAACTCTCAAATTTTGGGACAAATGAAATATACAATACCCATGCTTAGACAACGGATACACATCCTTTATTGAATTCATGAGGCTTAGATTCTTGTCAGTGATAAAAACCAGTGTTGGACTATCCGGTATAATGGTTTTCAGCGTATTGAAAAACCACGTATAACTTTCATCTTTCTCTCCATCAACCACAGCAACCGCAATGGGATAATGGTGACGGTTAGGATCTTACGCTATGGCAAAAATTAGGTGACCACCGTATGCAGTCTTAAGGAAAGTTGCATCCACAATGAGAACTTTTCTCATTGCTTGAAACCCTTCAATCGATGCTCCCAAAGCAATGAATAAGTACTTGAACCTACTTTCATCTTCCAAGAGAACACTTGTTTTTGTACCAGGATTCGCCTTCTCTAACATGTACAAATAACGATACATCAACTTGTAACTTTCTTCTAGACTACCACGCACATCATTAACAGCTAGTTTTTTCCCTCTCAATGCAGTGGAGTATGACAGTTCCAAACCAAATTTTGTTTGAACCATACCTATAATGCTTTTAGCGGATGGGGTATGTAACTGACCTGGATAATCTTCATGTAGAAGAGATGCAACTAGTCGGGTGTACCTTTCCTTCTTTTGCTGCTGCTAGTACTTGTGGTAGCCCGAGAGCATGTATGCATCTTCTTGTAGACTCTAACCGATAATGTTGGACGACCCTTTCTTTTCGCAACTCGTAAATACCAACCACAACCTTCTGCACAGCATTTTACCACGTATTGTTGCGTATCTGACTTAACTGTAGCTACTCCAAAACAATTCTTATTTGATGCTCTATTAATTAAATCTTGTACATCCTGCTTACTATCAAATTTATCATTTAATTTCAACGACATACCATCTTCCCATGGTTCGACAACATTAGAACTTTTTTCTGCAGCAGCAAATTCAACGAAGTCCTCAGCCTTATCTCAATGGTCATCCATACCCTCATCCTTGGTCACCCATACTTTCATCCTTATGTCCAAGGCCGCCTGATATATTATCACCACCTCCAATAACATGAATCTCCATCTCCATCGACTCATGTTGTTGTTCTCCTTCTTTGTTCTTTTCATAAACAGTCATGATACCGGCATTAACTCAAACATCTACTCCAGCAGAAGGTCTTCCACCACANTCCAACATCTACACCAGCAGAAGGTCTTCCACCACAAACCAGCTCACCGTTATTCACACCACATGAACTTATACGCTCCACTCTTGAAAGTTGATCCCCCATCTCATTTATTTCCAAATATTTTACCAACTCCACATGCAAAACATTTCTACGTAGTTCTTTATCAGTGGACGTTAGATAAACATAAACGTCCTCATCATCAATGATAGATGTTTGTCTCTGAGGTGTCACTACTAATGGAATGTAACTCAATTTCAGCTTCGTTGTAGATTCATCTATCAAAATCTTCCTACATATCCTATCCACTAACCCCGAATAAGTTACCTTCTCTGCCGATGTCTTAAACGATAAAGCATACATGTCATCTTCCCTTTAAATCCATGTATCCTCATTCTCTGGTCTTCGAATAGTATCCTCTATAAACAAAATGTATGTTTGTCAAACGGTTGCTCATTGTCTCATGAAAAAATAAAAGATACAACTATATTACCACCTCTTTCAGTAATACCAATTATACCACTTTCAGTGATACCAGTTTAACCAATTATACCACTTTTCAGTGATACCAGTTTTATCAATTATACCACTTTTCAGTGATAACAGTTTTATAAGTTGTGAGTGGGTAAAATAGCCATTGTTCCCCTACTAATCTACCTACAAATCGAATCAGTACAAGGGTTACAACGCTTCAACTAAGATTCTAAGATTCAACTATGTTACTGCAATCTCTTATTTATCAATGCAATGACCTTATCTATCATAATGTGCATACGAAAACATTCAGTAAAATCCCCAATTTCAGATCCATTTTTTATCGGGATCCATTCTAACCGTAAATCATTTCTACAGCACAATCGACTTCCATATTCGCTCCGTTTATGCTACAACCCATTAGTAAACGATGAACTAACATCAATTTTTGCATATTCCGCAGCTTCTGGAATTGCAAAATGGTGGGAGCTCGCGGGCGATATCGCGGGATATAATCGGGTCGAACTACGACGACGCCCACATAATCGGATCTAACACCATAAAACACGGGTAAAAAAGAGACTTCTGATTGGCGAATCAATTGGCCAATTTTGTGTTTTTTTTTAATTTATATTCATAATAAAAAAAAAATTGTATCTCTTAAGGGTAAGATCGGCATATCACATTTTATTAAAATGAGTTGGGTCCCACGTGGATATTGAGATTAAGCGGGGGTAGAATAGATCATTTTATGAGGAAGGGTGGGTAATATAACCTTTGACCCATCCAGATCGTTCCCAGAGAATTGACGAGTACATTTTTCCGGTGACTCTAAAAAAAGTTAAAAAGATAATTAAATACCGAAACCAATAACACCCACTTAGTAATCGAAAGCAATTCACTGATATATCCGGTTCAATTGAACCAGATAAAACCGGGGAAAAAAAAATCAAAACCTAAATCGCCGTCTACTCTACTCTCTTCCTCCTGTCGTTGTCAAGCCATCAACCGAGACTCAGATCAGACTTATCTCCCTCCTCCTTCTCCTTGTCACTTCTTCCAGATTTTGTTCTTTTTCAGAACTCGGGTGGTTGTTTCAATTTCTTTAAATGGACATGTTTCTTTGATCAATCCTGTTTCTGAAGGAACTTAATCTACACATTTCATAAGCCTTTTTGTTCTTAGGTATTCTCATTCTCTTTAAAACTATGGATTTTCGAGGTAATCCAAGTTGAAAACAAAAGTGGTTTTGTTTCTCTTGAGTTATTTCATAGATTGGCCGAGGTTTTCTAGCGTGAATCTCCCTAACGTTCAATTTCAATTCCCGGAGCAGAGTATACATCAGTGATGTTACCATGGCTTCTGAGGATACAAGAGCGCGAAAGCAGCAAATGGCCAACAAAGTAACGCCCCCACCACATAATAAGAAGAAAGAGAAATGTGATATTGAGAGAGTTGAAAAAACTGTAACGAATGAGGACTTCCCAAAGAATCCTGACCTGGGTTCCACAGTTAACATCTAGATCGTTCCATGAAAAACTGCCACGCCATGGTGCGGAATTCTAGTATAGCATTTGTCTTACAGAATTGTACCATAACCATAACAAATTTGTACAGAATTGTACCATAACCATAAAAAACATAAAAAGTTTTACAGAATTGTACAACAATAAATACACGAATTACGATTGACTAGGAATTTCGGGTTGTAACCACTTCTCATAGTTGATGCCTGGCACCTTTTTAGACTTATTACATCGTTCTCTCCGACGTTCTCTAACCGATGAGTGCCTCTTTTCTTGGGGTCTTCCCTTTTTGACGACGATCTTCGGAGGAAAGATCACCAAATCTTGTATATCATCCGGGATATCCCAATCAGATATATGAGGGACTGGATATATCGTCCTCCATTACGCCAAAGCTCAGGTGTCCATCAAATAATATTTAGAGCACAGATCATGTACATGGATTTCCTTTGACTTGTCTACCTTACCCATTAGTGAAATGTTGGTGGCTATTGCATGGACACAAGGATACCTGTCTATATCGAAATACCTGCAGCTGCAAGTTTTTCTTACTAAGTCCACCAAATACGTCTTGCAATCGCGTCCAACAATACAATATTCGAGCTGGAAAGAGTTTAGTTCAGTCATCTTTAAGCGCACCGCTTCCTCACATCTACCGTTTAATTCGTTCTCCACGTAAGGCACAAGGTTATGTGCTCCTACTACAACGGAATCCTTCCTATGTTGGTTAAACCATTCCGCCAATTTTTCATAAATCGCGTCAAACATAGGTAACAATGAGTACTTCCTTGCTTCCCTGAAAATACCGTTCATAGATTCGGCGCAATTGGTTGTGTCAATGTTGTATCTTTCTCTTGCAAAATAGCACCTGGCCCATTTCGCGTCTTTATCCTTCAAACTTTTATCAATATACGCGGCTGCACGAGGATACCTCCTCCTATATTCAACATACCGTTTTACGAACTCAACCTCTGTACAAATCCCAGATATCTCCCTGAATTCCGATGCAACTATATCTTTGTCCTTTTTAACATTAACTCTCAAATTCTGGGACGAATAAAATATACAATACCCATGCTTAGACAATGGGTACACATCTTTTATTGAATTCATGAGGCTTAGATTCCTGTTAGTGACAAAAACCAGTTCTGGACTATCTGGTATAATGGTTTTCAGCGTATTAAAAAACCACGTATAATTTTCCTCTTTCTCTCCATCAACCACAGCAACCGAAATGGGATAATAGTGACGGTTAGGATCATGCGCTTTGGAAAAAATTAGCTGACCACCGTATGCAGTCTTAAGGAAAGTTGCATCCATAATGAAAATTTTTCTCATTGCTTGAAACCCTTCAATCGATGCTCCCAAAGCAATGAATAAGACTTGAACCTACTTTCATCATCCAAGAGAACACTTGTTTTTGTACCAGGATTCGCCTTCTCTAATATGTACAAATAACGATACATCAACTTGTAACTTTCTTCTGGACTACCACGCACTTCATTAACAGCTAGTTTTTTTCCCATGTGCTTTCTGCTTTGGCATTGTTAATGAAAATATTTGAGTGCAAGATTAAAGGAATCTAAACAATAGAATATTACATATTCTTTCAGTTAAGATGACTAGAGTACAAGATGCCACTCTCTCTGAGTGCCTCGACGGTATGTATTCTTCTTGTTTGTTCCTTATCCCGGTCATTTTCTTATTACTCTACTTCGGTTTTAATTTCTTCTCTTAGCTGAAAGAATTAGCATTTCACAAAGGATTGTCCTTTATGTAAAGCAGGTAAAGATGCGTTAGTCAAAGCCAAAACCAGAACGGGAAAAAACATGGCCTTTTTAGTATTTTACAATTGCAAATCATGGACGAGAAAAAGAATGTCCATCATGACGTGGTATTTGCAATTGCAAAGCTTGTTTGCAATTTTTCTTGATTTTTCACATAGCTGATGCCTACTTCAATATTTTGTAGGGCTTTAAACATTTTTCCCTTGAGGTTGGTGAGGATGAAAGTTTTCAGTTTTCTCGATATCTTCTCCACATGCTTCTTCCCTACCTAAAAGAGATAGACAAAGAACAAGTTGCAGAGAGGAAGATTGAGGCCGAGCTAACAGATCCGTCGCTGAACTTAGGCAATCATATGGTAGAGATTTCATTCTCTCAGCCCAATTCATATATTGGTTTCTTCTCTCTTTGCAGGTACGGTATTTGAAATGGTAACGCCCGGAGTTACAAATTGTGAGCCCAATGAGAGAATGTACTGATGTGTGTCAGTTTTCACCTTAATTAGTGACACAACGATGTACCTGCAAGCGCACAGTATATCAATGTAGTACTTAAGGTTATCGATCCCACAGAGAAACCTCGCATGCACTACTAAACGTTTAAGGTCGGATCTAGCTAAAACAAAATAAAAATGGGGGTTTGGTTGTCACGGTTTTGAGATCAAGTAAACAAGCGATTAAAAAAGGCAAAGAAATCAATAAAACGAAGTGTTGGGCAGCAGGGAATTCGCAGGGGGGTATGGATTATTCAGGAGATCTAAAGAACAATGTTTAATCGGTTAGATAAATTCATGAATTCGAACACTGATATAACAATTCTGTTTTTGACAAACTCGCTATCTATGTCTAAACAGCACAACTACTCGACTTTCGAAGGAAATCATGAAGATAAACATGCATTTACAATAGGTTCGATAAACTCACAAAGCCCTATAACTCAAGCTTCCACCGGTTATAGTTCAATGCTCACCAAATACTAGTTCGGGAAATCTAAAAGCACGATTAGTGGGTAGATTAATCCTAGGATCAACAACTAGATCATGAATCCAATTGTATGCAATAAATTAATTCACAAGTAAAGATGATGAAAATTCTAACTACTTTAGATCTTAACCCCGAAAATCAATCCATAACAATCCCCCTTTGAAAAACCCTTAAACCCAACAAGAGGACTACTCAGACATGGAAAGAGAAAACGAGATCATAGTATTAAAAGACATAAAAGAGTGTTGTAAAGAGAAAAGGGTTCAGAAGACTTCACAAGTAATGAAGAGATCTTCTCCCAAGAACATGAAACGTAAAAAGACTCTAAAGCATCAAAGACTTGACGTCAATGGAGCTTCGAGGTCGTGGCTGCTGCAAGAGAAGGTGGACGGCTCTGTGAGGCTGTTTAGACGTGAGAGGCTTGCCCTAGACGAGCTCATAAGTGGCTATTTATAAGCCTTGAGGAGAAAAATTAGGTTTAGGTCTTTTCCATGTCGTAAAAAATAAATATTGGGCTTTACTCTTGGCCTTTGATCTCTCTGATGTCTTGACACGTGAATGGACTTGAATGAGGTAAATAATGATGAATTCTTCATGAGAAAGACGCCAGTGATCGTGCCTAAGTGTCGGCCTTAAGTTGTCTCAATCCTGCTCTTGCTTCATTCGCGAGCCTGCTGGACCAGTCTTCAGTATTTTGGGCATAACTTCTGATTGACTTGATGGATTGCCTTCAAACCACTTGGAGATGAAATCTAACTCTTGTGGCTTTCTTTAGAAACTCCAAATAGTAGAAAAACGCCTTTAAAGCTTCATAAACACTTTAGATGCTTATTAAAACATATTAAAATAGTAGTAAAAATGGGTAAAAATACGATGTTATCATGTACTAGTAGGTTGGACTGACTTTTCGTTTTAGTGAAAATTTTTACTCGTATGCTAGTGCTTTTTTTTTTTGGTAACCTTCTCTTTTCTTTCTCTCGCTTATGCTTTTTGGCTTCCAGCAAAAGTTGCCAAACCTCTATATGTGATCTGCAATTATATCTAAATGGAGAGGAAACAAAGTTGGAAGCATCTTATGTCAGCGGAATCATGCTATGGAGTTATAATGCATATTTCCCAATGACTTTGTTTCTGAATTGATCAAGAAAGGAGAAAAATATGTTGAAACCAACAAATTTTTGGATGAACCTATGGACAAAAGCCCTTGTTCCAATTCCGAAAGTCCTAATCATGGCTCCAGTAAAATGTTAAAGGCTGCTTCCCGAGAAAATTCAGACAACAACTATCTGTACAGTCCAAATGCAACAGATGCTCAACATGATGATTTGAGGCACTTTTAACATCTTTGGCTTAGAGGCGAGCCGGTGGTTGTCAGAAATGTGCTTGACAATACTTCTGAATTAAGCTGGGAACCAAATGTTATGTGGCGTGCCTTACGGCAGGTAAAGAAGGAGAAGTATAAAAAACTAGTAGAAGTTGAGCCTCTTGATTGTCTGCAAGGGCGTAAGGTTAGTTTTATTCCCCAAACGCCGTCATTTATTTTTTATTCTCCATATCTGGTTGTTGTTTGATTAGGCTCCTGATGATACCTGGTTAGCACCTGTCATCTTCTCGTCAGTTAGATGCTTCTGGATTTTTCTCTTTGATTTGTTTGATTTTGTAACAAAGAGTTTTCGATCTTGATCTGTGATCCTTCTCTGTATCTGACGTGATTTCTATCTCCTGGTTTTGAACTTGCATTTGTGCCTTTTCATGGAATTTATAAGGTCGGATGGGTGGGTTTGATCAATATCCCCTAGTGAAGTAAACGTTTATCTATAGAGACTTCTCTGGTCAGAGAAATGATTATACTTTCTCTTCCTATAAAGAACCTCCAGGGTTGATTTTTCTGTTTCGTTTGTTGTCTTGTCTTATTGATTATGATCTTTACTTTGGTCTAATGGATGCAGGAACGTATTAGTTGTAGAAAACTCTTTGAAGGTTATGAGAAGAGTCGCTACCATGAGAATGGTTGGCCTCAAGTCCTGAAACTCAAAGATTGGCCTCCATCTAGTTCGTTCCATGAAAAACTGCCACGCCATGGCGCATTATTCTTATGCAGTTTGCCGTTTAAGCAATACACCCACCCTGATAGAGGACCTTTAAATATTGCTGTTAAACTAGATGATATGTGCTTGAAGCCAGACATGGGGCCAAAGACTTACATTGCATACGGATTTTCCCAAGAACTTGGTTGCGGAGATTCAGTAACTGACCTGCACTGCGACATATCTGATGCGGTTAGTTCTGTACAATTTCATATTCTGATTTGTTTACCTGTGTTTTCTTGTTTGTTCTCTATTATTTGTGCTACTTTTGTTGATTATCGACAATTTCTTTAGCTAAAACCTCGGAAGAAAGGAAATGGTTGTTTGCCTATATATTTCATTGATGATAAGTCCATGGTTTTTTTTTTTTGGTTGTTGTAATTGTGGCATCGTCTATCTCAGGTGAATATCTTGATAAATACATGTAAAGTACCCTTAAAAAAGGGAACATTAGAGAACATGAGAAAACTCAAACAAAAGCAAGCAGACGATGATACGGCGGAAGATTTGTGTGCGGGTGCTAATAGTAAGGGAAATAATGGTGATTTCGTTTACAAAACTAGTGAAGAAGTTGAAAAGTTAGAAGCTGATGGAGGCGCGTTGTGGGATATCTTCCGGAGAGAGGACATTCCAAAATTGGGGGAGAACCTTAAAAAACAATTCAGAGAGTTCCAAGATTATCGTAGTTCCCTCTTGTCTAAGGTATCCACCCTGTTTCATATCTTGATATGGTTGGGGGGTACCTTGTGTGGTTGAGGGTTTTAATACATTCTATTATTATAGGTTGACCATCCAACACATGACAATACATTCTATATGACATGGGATCACAAACGGAAGATGAAAAATGAATATGGTTAGTTGAATGTGTTATCAATATCCTGTAGGTCTTACGTATTGACTGTTTGCTCATAGATGTGGCATCTGTGGTAGGTATTGAGCCGTGGACATTTGTTCAAAAGCTTGGAGATGCGGTTTTAACTCTTGTAGGTTGCCCCCATCAAGTGAAAAACTTGCAGGTAAACTCTTAGATGCAGTAAGAGTGGTGTCAAATGTGTTATATTATGTAGTTGGGCTATACAGAGGTGGCCTATACGGCTAGTGATCCAGTCAAACTCTATTCATTTATTTCATTTATAACTCAGTTGGAGTATTAATATCCGGTTTGCATACACGATGGGACACGCAGTGTAGTGTACATATAGGTATGTTGTAAATAGGTTTAATTCGCCAATAGTTGTAGGTGGTGCTCATCTTAGTTCGTTCTATCTTTTTCTGCAATCATGCACCAAGGTTGCTCTGGACTTTGTTTCACCAGAAAACATCAAGGAGTGTTTCCGGTTGGCAGAGGAGCGCCGCCAACTTCCACCAGACCATTTTGGCAGAGAGGACAAGTTGGAGGTGATTTTGTTATCCTCCATAAGCAGTCGACTGAAGTCATTAGCATCTCTAGTAGAATAATTATGTGTTTGCTTCCACAGATAAAGAAGATGGTCATCCATGTGGTCCACAAGACTCTTGAAGACTTGAAATCAAGGGCGGATGCGTGAGTTGCAGTATTTTACCATTTCCTTTGCACTATTACTCTTGAACAGACTAAAGACAAAGAATCAATGTGTTGCAGGTCATAGAAACGATCCAGGTGTTGCAGGTCATAGAGACATTGGCTTCCTTCTACCGACTCGAGAATATCAATTTTTTTGTTTGCGACTTTGTTTAAACTTAGCTTGGCTCGGGTGTGTAGACAGATTGGCTGCATCGCTTTCTTACTTGGCTTAGCTTGGCTTTGTTTAAAATATATACATTTTTTCTTTCTTGTGTGTGTGTTTTGGATAAGACAAATTCTGAAAAAAATCCTTCTTTCTAAATTCTCTTCCAAAAATGTGTGATACTTTGAAATATGGCAGCAAACAAACACTCTTATTATTGAATGAAGTCTTTCAGTAGATCAAATGACTATCAGATCATTTCTTAATTAGGATCGTACCTCAGAAACCGGTCGAGCCATGTTGTTTAGTTGTTGGGTTGAGCTCCTTTCTTAGTTAACCGACCTAAATCGGCCCCTCCTCTATCTCCACGGTTGACCAAGAAGGCAACCTTGACCTATCCTGAGTGAAAGTTTATGTGGTTACTTCCCATGGTCTCGGAAAATAGAGAAAGAAAATTGCAAAAGCTATCCCACAATTTATGAGGTTTTTGCCCGTGGTCGCGGAAAGCGAAGACAAATAATTTCCAAAATTTATGAGGTCCTTCCCCGTGGTTGCGGAAAGCGGAAACAGAAAATTGCAAAAGGTATGCCAAAATTTCTGAGCTTCTTTTTTTCCAACAAGAAGATTTTAAATTTCGGTGGTTGTAAGGCTTGTAGTTTTTGAATGGTTCATGTTCTCTTAAATCCACTTCATCACCAACAATAAAGATGTTATTTGAGGATGCCTCATCATTATCACAGCCACCTCTTTGCCAAAGAAAACACGCAATGCAAAAATCATGTAGCTCATAAAATATGGTAGCTAGATGCCTCATCATGTGTTGAACTTCAATCAGGTTGGCCTTCACCATTAGTCCTAACACCTCACATTCTGTACATACATTTCAAACTGTCTACAATGTAAACTGAATAACCTGTTAAAACAAGTGTGGATCCAGCTTGACTGTGAGTCTCACGAATCTGCTCAGTCTCTAGTTTAATCTCTCTATCTGTAACATCAGCATCTCTTCATTCTCTCTCCATTCTCTATACTCCATCCATGTTGCTGGACTGAAGATTTACCAGAACAAACATCTCAAAGTGCTGAAACTAGCTTCTATTTCGCAGTTGTAACATATGCCCTTAAACTTTCATCTTGCTCGTCCATAACCTTTACTACACTGAAGACTGACCAGCTAAAACAACATATGCCCTGAAACCTCTTATGCAATTTCTCTCTCAGACTTGTTCTTCCAACGGTGCCACACATGAGAATCGGTTCTTTGAAGTCTCATGTTCCACACCATGTCCTGCCATTTGAATCCTGAAAATATCTATGTATGGTGCTTGTTGGAAAGTCTTGATATGTGAGACTGGATGTTGTTGCTCATATTTCCATGTATGCATCATGGATAAGTTGGAAGATTTATGTCTTGCACCCACTTAAACACTCCATCAACCAGTTGGTCCACAAACCGAGGTATTTTCTTGTGATTTCTGTGAATATAGACCCCCATTCCATGCACCAATCTTCTTTTCCGTGAATTCACAATCCCGATTTTAATACCAAACAAGTATAGCTCACAAGCAACATATAACCAACTCTCATTCTTTATCTTGCCAATTCTCTGTTTTTCTATCTGAGGAAGTTCATGCTGTTGCTTTTCAGCATCGTCTCTTTGTTGTTCCCAAGCTGAATATGCAGAATGGGCATAACAATTGGTGATCACAACACTAGGCAATTGTGATCTGCATAGGCATTGCGCGCTCTGTAATTTTGATCTCTGTATTTCTTGTTGCCGGGAGATCCGCAATAGGAGGCCTCATGCAGGTGGTAAAGAGATGATCTAGAATCAGCCAATTATATCTAAATGGAGAGGAAACAAAGCTGGAAGCATCTTATGTCAGCGGAATCATGCTATGGAGTTACAATGCATATTTCCCAATGACTTTGTTTCTGAATTGATCAAGAAAGGAGAAAAATATGTTGAAACCAACAAATTTTTGGATGAACCTATGGACAGATGCCCTTGTTCCAATTCCGAAAGTCCTAATCATGGCTCTAGTAAAATGTTAAAGGCTGCTTCCCGAAAAAATTCAGACAACAACTACCTGTACAGTCCAAACGCAACAGATGCTCAACATGATAATTTGAGGCACTTTCAACATCATTGGGTTAGAGGTGAGCCGGTGGTTGTCAGAAATATGCTTGACAATACTGCTGAATTAAGTTGGGAACCAAATGTCATGTGGCATGCCTTACGGCAGGTAAAGAAAGAGAATTGAAGCATAAAAAACTTGTAGAATTTGAGCCTCTTGATTTTCTGCAAAGGCATAAGGTTAGTTTTATTCCCCAAACGTCGTCGTTTATTTTTTATTCTCCATACCTGCTTAGCACTTGTCATATTTTCGTCAATTAGATGCTTTTGGTTTTTTCTCTTTGATTCGTTTGATTTTGTAACAAAGAGCTTTCGATCTTATTATGTGATCATTCTCTGTATCTGACGTGATTTCTATCTGCTAATTTTGAACTTGCATTTTGCCTTTTCATGGAATTTATAAGTTCGGATGGGTGGGTTTGATCAATATCACCTAGTGAAGTAAACGTTAATCTATAGAGACTTCTCTAGTTAGAGAAATGACTATACTTTCTCTTCCTAAAAAGAACCTCCAGGGTTGATTTTTCTGTTTCGTTTGTTGTCTTGTCTTATTGATTATGATCTTTACTTTGTTTTAATGGATGCAGGAACGTATTAGTTGTAGAAAATTCTTTGAGGGTTATGAGAAGGTTCGGTACCATGAGAATGGTTGGCCTCAAGTCATGAAACTCAAAGATTGGCCTCCATCTAGTTCGTTCCATGAAAAACTGCCACGCCATGGCGCGGAATTCTTATGCAGTTTGCCGTTTAAGCAATACACCCACCCTGATAGAGGACCATTAAATATTGTTGTTAAACTAGATGATATGTGTTTGAAGCCAGACATGGGGCCAAAAAATTACATTTCTTATGGATTTTCCCAAGAACTTGGTTGCGGAGATTCAGTAACTAACTTGCACTGTGACATGTCTGATGCGGGTAGTTATGTACAGTTTCATATTCTGATTTGTTTACCTGTGTTTTCTTGTCTGTTCTCTGTCATCTGTG
>OVAY01000685.1:0-48056 GCA_900406395.1 Kernera saxatilis | reverse complement strand
ACGTTCTAGATTGAAACAAAACCAACGATTCAGATGAGACTTTTATTAATGACATATTAGTCTTTTAAAACCCTGAAGATGAATGTGGAGTGTTTTTCACACCTCATTTAATATAATGATGTTTTTTTTTTTGTGAGAAGTCTCTACTTTTGTAGAACCGAATACAGAAACGACGTCGTTTTCTTTCTAAGCGGAAGAGAACAGAGAAAATCACCACAATAGGATTGAGATCGAATGTTTTCTTTGTCCCTGTCTTTGTCTCTGTCTCCACCAACTAATCAAATCGCCAAATCTCCAGAAGTTAGAAAGAAAAAATAATAAACTGCAATCATCTGTTTTCGTTGTTTCTCTCGCTGCAGTAATTGGCTCTTTCTTTGATCTTTTCGAAACCAAACACACATCATGAGTAAGTTCGAATCGATTCGGATGGTTTTGATTCATGAGATTAGAATTTGATCGCCCCCTGGGTAAAGAAAAGCAAGAATCTTTGAAGTTCTTGTCTTCACTTCTGGATTTCGCAACGGATTTTAGTGGAAGTGTAATAATGGAGTGTTCGGTATTCCATCATGTGGTGATTGTTTTGATGTTCCTTTGGGTTCTCTCTTACTTGAATCGATCACACGCCCTTTTCTATTTCCTCGCTCTGATTTATCTTTACCTGGTATTGTGTTTCTATCTCTGGTTGGCTTGTTGTTACTTTTGGGGGTTAAAAGCCTGGATTTTTGATGGATTGGGTGAAAAAGATTGTTGTTTTGTTTTGGTGGGTTTCTTTAGGTTCATGAACGGTATGTGATGAGATTGAGAAAGAAAATGCAGTTCGAAGAGAGGAAGCAAGCTAACCAGAGACGGGTAATTTTTTACTTTTATATTTGCGTTCTTCCTTAGAGAGCAATTAAGTTGCTTGTCTTGAGTTGTAGGGTTCTCAATCTTGTGTTGAAAGGTGTTGACTTTAGCTTTGCCTGCATTAAATGGTGATCCTTTCTTGTTGTTTTATTAATACATATTTTTAGGTTCTATCTGATTCTGAATCGGTACGGTGGTTGAATCATGCTGTGGAGAAGATATGGCCAATTTGTATGGAACAGATTGCGTCTCAGAAGATTCTGCGTCCGATCATACCTTGGTTCTTGGACAAGTACAGACCTTGGACTGCGGTAACCCATACAAATATTTTCCTCTGTTTTTATTCCATGTGGCTCTTTTTGAGTCTTTTCGGTTTCTCTTTTTGTGTCTGTTTAGACATATTTTCGATTCCAAGGAAATTACTAGGTCACTTACTGTATCACAGTTTTAAAGTCGAAAAAGGAACTTAGTATTATTGATGGTATGATAATTTGTGCAGAAAAAAGCTGTGATACAACACCTCTATTTGGGAAGAAACCCGCCGTTGCTGACAGATATAAGGGTGCTTCGGCAATCTACGGGTGATGATCACTTGGTATACTTGCAAAAACTTCAGTTTGTTATATCCCTCCACAGATTATCACAGTGACATCTGGTTTTTAATATCTATAGAGGAAGTAGAACTTATGCTGGAGTGTATACAGGTGCTGGAACTTGGCATGAATTTCCTCACAGCAGATGATATGAGCGCAATACTCGCCGTGAAGTTGAGAAAAAGACTAGGGTTTGGGATGTGGACAAAGTTACATTTGACCGGAATGCATGTCGAAGGAAAGGTAGTGGATTTTATATTTTGTAGTTAATTCACATACGCATGCACTCTCTTGAGCGGACTAGAAGTACCTTGCTTCATTTAGATACCGTATCACTCTTGAAGGTGTTAATCGGAGTGAAGTTCCTTCGTCGATGGCCGTTTCTGGGGCGTTTACGTGTGTGTTTTGCAGAGCCACCTTATTTCCAAATGACTGTTAAACCAATCTCCACTCATGGACTTGATGTTGCTGTACTTCCAGGGATTGCAGGATGGCTAGTAAGTATCGACGCCTGATAAGCTTGTACACTTAATTAGTGTCGAAACTCTTCTCCGGCTCTTTTGATTTTCCTCTGCTAACACTCCCACCAACATCTTTATTTCTCAATCAGGACAAACTTCTGTCTATTGCATTTGAGCAGACTCTTGTTCAGGTAAGGTTCTTGTGGTTTGTCGCCTTTCTCTCTCAATGCTAGGGATTAGTTCCTTTTTGTAGTTAAGCAAACATTGTAATTACAAGACGCCAGCTAAGTGAAGCTTGTGTCTAATTTGCAGCCAAATATGCTGGTTGTTGATATGGAGAAATTTGTTAGCCCACAATCAGGAGGTAACTATTGCAGGGGATTATCAGAATCCATTATTTATTTTTTTTGGTTCCTTTACATTTTTTTGTCTGTGTTTGCTTCCAGAAAATTGGTTCTTTGTTGATGAGAAAGAACCAGTTGCACACGCCCTTGTTGAAGTCGTTGAAGCATCTGAAGTAAAACCATCAGATCTAAATGGTTAGTCTAGATATATATCACCGGGCTAGTTAGTTTCCTCAGCTTTAGTAAGTTTGAACGTAATTTTATGAACTGCTCGGATTTGGATGCTTCAGGTTTAGCTGATCCGTATGTGAAAGGGCAGCTTGGCGCTTACAGATTCAAAACCAAGGTACTTTGGAAAACGTTGGCTCCCAAATGGCAAGAAGAGTTCAAGATACCAATCTGCACATGGGACTCTCCAAATATACTTAACATTGAAGTTCAAGACAAAGACCGATTCAGCGATGACAATCTTGGCGATTGTTCAGTAAACATTGCAGAGTTTAGAGGCGGCCAAAGAAATGATATGTGGTTGCCTCTTCAGAACATTAAAATGGGGAGGCTGCACCTTGCTATAACCGTACTTGAGGATGAATCAAAGGTAGATTGAGATTCCGTTTATTTTCCTTAAACACAAGAGTCTCAGGATTAGTCTTATGCAATGTGCATCTGATTCTTTTACAGTGGAACGATGATCCTTTAGAAGGAGTGACAATGAATAAGGAAGATATGTGGGCTTCTTTTGCTTCCGACACTAATAAAGGTTCCTTCTCATCAGTGGTATCTGATAAATCTCCAAGGGTTCTGGATAATATGGAACCGATTAACATCGAAGGACAAGAAGAGACTGGAATCTGGGTACATCAACCAGGAACTGAAGTCTCACAGATTTGGGAGCCAAGAAAAGGCAAGAATAGATGCCTCGATAACCAAATACAAGGAGTTCCTCATGATACTTTTTCTGGCAGTCTCCGTTCCACTGCATCTGCATCGCCCACCAATGAAAGCAGCAGCACCGATGAAAATCAGGAAGGGAAGAACCGGATGAAGTCTGTTGGCCGGGGCTTGAAGAAAATCGGTTTAGTGTTTCATAGGAATGGGAAAAAGGATGAATGTCATCATACAGGGAACATTGAAGAGGATATAAGGTCTCCTCGGATTAATTTGAAGGCATTGAATCAAAAGAATGTTGGGGTTAATTTCATTGTTGAAGACCGTCTATCCGGGTCTCTCACAGGAAGAAGTCCAAAAGGTGAGAGCTTTGGTTCTGAGGACAGTCAGCAGAAGGGACACATGAAGGATGTTGCAAAGAGCATTCTGAAACATGCTGAAAAGTCTGCAAGACACATAAAACATGCTTTTTCGCGCAAAGGATCAAGGAAATCAAGAGATGGCGAGTGCTCAACCGTGTCAGAGCAAGATGTTGTTCCTGAATCTGAGCCTGTATCTGACTCTGAGTGTCAATGTGAATATTCTGATGATGAATCTGCACTTAGCAGTGTGCGGGACCTGGGGACACCAAGAACAGGAAAACCTGAAGGAAAAATTGTCAGGGCAGGCGAAGATGGTAATGTAAATACATCCGCAAAATCCAAAGAGGAATCTATAGGTGTTGCAGACATTTCAACAAATAAAGAAGCAAAGGTACAGAAAGTAAATTTAGCAAACTTGGAAACTACTCTTATCGATGCCAGGAACTCTTCTCTTGGAGCTGAGAAAGTCGTTACGCCCAAGAATATCAAAGGATAGAAAGGGAATCGTAGGTAAATAAATAATCAAAATTTTGAGGATGGAAATTTGAGAATGCTCAAGTTACGTAGTTGTAAATATACGCCAAAGGATTTTTGTACAGCTTTTAAGTTGCGAGTCTCTGTCTTGCTTTACAGCTTTTTGAGTCTCTGTCTTGCTTCATCCGCTTCGAAGAACAGATAGCTTCTATGCACAGCATGTTCTATCAGTCAAAACAATACAGCAGAATGCATACACCTTATCCAGGAGTTTCCTGGCAATCAGTAATGCGATCCAAATCGACTTGAGAGTCATTATTCTTCGAAACTACACAGTGAAGAACTTTCCACCACATCCCTGTTTTCGGAACAAAACCATGATTCACCATTTGCCTCAAAACCCAGTCCATTTCTGCAACCGATTTCGTTTCGCAGAGCCCCAGAACCATCTTCTTGTACGACAGAAAACTGGGTCTCATATCCCATGAAATCATCTGACTCATCATCTCTTTAGCTTCCAAGTTTCTCTTTTTATCCAAGAGACCATATAGTACCTCCTGATACGTCCCAGGATTTGGCTCACACCCTTTCAGCTTCATTCTCTCCAAAACATCAATCCCTTCTTCAACCCTACCTTTCTTCCTAAGTCCTGAAATCAGAATGTTAAACGTGATAGTATCTGGTTCGATTCGTTCTTTCTCCATCCTCTCCAACAATTTGAAAGCTTCTTCGAACATGCCCTTATTACAGAAACCTCGGATTAAGGGTGAAAACGTCATCACATTAGGCCGTGATTTTTGTTTAGGAAATTCGTCGAGCAGTTGGAGTGCAGCATCCAGATTCCCACTCTCGCACAGTCCTTTAATGAGTATATTCAAGCAACATGCATCGATTTCCACACCCAATCTAGGAGCACTCACGAAGATCTTATGAATCTCGTCGAACAGCTTCGCGCAAACAAGCAGATTCAGAATGAAATTGAAACTTTTGGCGCTTGGCCAGCATCCGAGATCGGGCATACCAAACAGAATCTCGATCGCTCGGTTGATTCTGCCGGCTAAGTTGCCGTAAATCTTCATTAAGTTGTAGAAGAACTCCTCCGAAAAGCGGCATCCTTTCTCAAGCTTTACAGTTCTCATGACCTCTTCGATTTCGTCGAACATCTTAGCTTGGCCCAACTTGTTGATCAGAAGGGCATATAGCGATTCCGTCGGTTGATAATCCTTCCGTTTAGAATAATGTTGGTAAGCCGGCATCAGAAAGCTCGGATCTTTGACATTTTCGAAGATTTTCAAAACCTCGTTCGGCGCCAACCAGTCCTTGTGCCTTAGCCTAGCAAGTTTATCGTCACCGGAATATCGTTGCGACGGCGTATATTTATCAGAAGAAGATGAGAGAAGTCGAACAGCAGAAGCAGAAAGTGGTTGGCTTCTTCTGGGATTTGCAGACAGAACAAGCCTCCGAAGAATCATTGTTTCTCTTCCTAAAGACGCTCAAACTGCGAACTGTGTATGTATTGCAGAAATTTCCAAAAGAAAAAGAGAAATATGATTTTGAATTAAAGACGGTCCAACAATAAATTGAACCAAGTGGTTTAGCATTTTAGATATTTCGGTTTGGCAAAACTTGTTCGATTTTGTTCTAGATAAACCAAAAATAGTAGATATTTGATATTAACACTTTTTTAACTTGGTTTGTGAGGATTAAGATTGAATTTAGTTCGGTTTATCCAGGTTTGACAAAAATACCCTTTAAATCATACAAAAAACATTGATGCGCTTCAATTGAGCCATCTTCGAATTCGGTTCAGATCGGTTTAAATATCAACCCCTATTTTGAATGAATAGAATTTTGTACAGTAAGTGAAATAGTTAGAAGATGTACAAAGCAGAGGAGTGGAAGAAAGAAGACATACATAAATATCTATTTCTTCTTCTTCCCTGCAAGAATAGGTTGAATCTGAAGCCTTCTGTTAAAAGCTTCGTTGAATAGAAACCGCGTTTGAAACGCAGAAATGATAGGAAGCCATGCTAAGATAGCCATCGGTGCAAACAGAACAACTCCCATTCCATAGTCGTAAGCTCGAGCAAGAACCTGTGTGAACTCCCACAAGCTTGTCCCTTCTATCTTTGGCCTAACAGCTTGTGCAATCTGCAACAATTTAGGGATTCCATAAGAAACTAAATGTGTTGCTGCTTTTGAAAAAACAGTGAATTGGGAAGGACTGGTACCAGAATCAGACCCCAACCGGTAGGCAAGAAAGCTAAGCAAGAGACTATAAGGTCCTTGAGAGAGAGGTGACAGATGTTTGATAGCGTGATAATGACTGTTAGAATGCTCACGAAGACGAAGACTTTGAAGAACCGAAACACAAGATGCTTTCTTGTGCTGAACAGTTGCCTCCCTAGGTCTACGGCCTGCAAGAGAAAACAGAGAGAATTGTTTCTAGCTTGACTTTGGTCCTGTTTTTTTTCGTTCAGAATTAGCAAGGGGCTGAGAGATTTACTTTGACTGTGAGAAAGGTGGCGAGGATTACGACCCAAGAAAGCGCGTAGACTATGATATTCGTACTGCTTTGGGTAATGTCAAGGTGATAGACCAATCCATACTGATACACAAAGAACCTGAGAGACAAAATTATCTCCAAACAGCGAGCTCCAACACCAGAGCCACGGAGATGGGCTTGCTCGTCGTTCCACCAAGATTGCCAGCTCTTGTCTTGCTGAATCCCTATCCCACCTTGCTCTTTGATCCACCTGTTCCAGTCTCTCCAGTCACCGACTATTATTTCCCAGGTAAAGCCTGAAGGGTTGAAGAGAAACGGGGCGCATAACCAAGTAAGGGACATGAACCACACTGAGAAAGTGATGAATGAGTAAGCCATGTTGCTTTGTGATGTATGCTTGAACAACTCGTAGACCACCAGAAGAATGATGAGCTCAAACCCTTTGATGAAATGGCTCCGCGAATATAATCTGTAGTTTTCACTGAAGTTGGCATGGAACACCACCACTTTACGCCCTGTGGGTCTGTATTTGGCGCCTCCGTGGAGAATTGTTCTGCCGAAGTAATGTGTTTTGGTTCCTAGAGAGAAAGTGAAGAAGAATGCAGCAAGCTGAAGCTGCATGAGTATGAAATCTTGAAAGGCAGTGAGAAATCCTTTCTCCAATCCAATCTCCATCACCATTGGTAGACCGGTCAAGAGACCTAGCTGAATAAATGATTGAGAGGCAAGGGCTGTTTCCAATGATTTTATGTTCTTCACCTTGGCCTCAAGAATAAGTGTCTTCTGCAACCCACTGAGCACGAGGTAGAGTTGACCATAGAGATATATATAAATCCCGATCACTGAAATCTGTACAAATGTCAGCATAAATTAGAGAGCTAATCCACAACTGAAACAAGGACACGTTATTATTCAGCTAAAGTTTCATGGACGTTACCAAGCTACTGAAGTAGAATCCAATGGTTGTGAAATAACAAGACAGCATTCTGAAGAAATCAAACCGTTGTCCTAAACGGTATATGTCACGGCTAATAGTCTGCTCGCTGTTTCCGTTAGCCACCTTGGCCTCAAACTTTGAGATCTGATTGAGGCCAACATCACGACCTTTCCCAACTTGGAGGTACTCATTGTAGGTTATACATCCACGTCGTAGGGTGGTATTATAACCTACATAATGTAAGGAAAAGTGTAACTAAAAGTAAGCCTTACAAAATTGCTGAGAAAGAACTCCGTAATATGTCATTTTATACCCGCAAAAACATCCTCGCTTAAGTTGATAGTTCTTGATGCTTTACTGATACCACCCCTTGTTATGTGAAATATTCTGTCGAAGACATCAGGATGTCCATAGTGAAACCGGACTCTGTAAATCAATGAAAAAAGTTAAGGTTTTCTGGCCATATCAAATGGAAACTGTGATTTGAGTGTTGGACTTAGAGATTATTGCCTGAGAGGATTAGCAAGAAGCCTTTGACCGATTGTGACAAAACTGGTTTCTTGATATGACATGAACCATGCTAGAGAAGAGACACTGCAATATCAGAAACTCAGTAAATTCCCTGCTTATGGTTTACCATGTCCTGGTTGTTTCAGGGAGGAAGATAGTTATATGCATGTATGTATGTGTTGAAAAAACCTTCCGGTGAAGATGTGTTCTCTTAACCCAAGAATCGTAGGAGGTCTTCTTCCACGGTTTCGAAGAAATTCTTGAAGGAGATTTCTCATTTTGAAAGCCTCTTCCAGGTAGTTATCCTAACAATTTACGTGAGAAGTTTTAGAGGACAAAAAGGTGGTTCATTAATTGTACATGCAAGAGGCAGGAAACTTACTTGGTTCATGTCAATTGTCTGAAGTGCTTCACCTCTAGTGAAAACTATGGCGTGATTTTGATTCTCAGGCTTCCCCTCTCCTATGTTAGGTGGTCCAGGAAGTTTGACTCGGTATATTTCCTAAATTATCAAAACCAACTTACAAGGTGCTGAAGATTTTACAGTTCAACTTGCACATCAAATTATCAAGCATTTTCAATGATACCTGATCGAAACCGTTGACAGCTTTTACCAATATAGAGTAGTAAACCTTCTTTGGAACATCCAACACGATTTCTTCCCTCTCCTCAACGTATGCAACACGGAGAGATGGGTGCCTAAGCGCAACAGTCATGTAATGTAGCTTTAGGAAGCATGTACAAACTTTGGCTGCTGAATCTAACTGAGATCATGTACAATTTTTTTGGTTACATAACAATGAAAGCTTACTTTATCATCAGGTCAAGTATGTCTTGTGCATGGGGATCTCCAGCTGATTTTTGGGCTCCAAACATTTGGCAAGACACAACATATGTGAATTTCATATCTGCTAGTGCATCAAGTTGTGCGGCTAAAGGTCGGTTACTTCGCTCCACGTCCTCATATCCTTCAAGAATATCTAGAGGAGAAACGGGTAGACTGCATTAGAATCAGTTTTCAAACAGAAATTTGCAAAGATCAGAGAGGAGAGTCAAGATGACAAACCCTCATCGTCTGCCATGTCAAGGAAGGCCTGCAATTTCAGAGCTTCTCGGCAATACATCATACCACGAACTGTGTTAAGCATTAAACAAAATAAAAATTTGTTAGTTCCCTGTATAAGAGTGATTAGGATCAATTAGGAAATTTGCACATATTGTTATATTTTCTCGCCTGTTCTACTCAATGTTTGTCCACGAAATGATGCCCAGTTTCGAAGCTCTTCTTCTTTACCCTCTTTCTTTAACGCGTCCAAATTCTCACATCCCATTCGCTCCAGAAAGTTTTTCCATTCATCTAACAACCAAAAGATTAGACAACACCAACAGAGAAGACAGTCATCAATCAAAATGAACATGTATTTGAGACTTACCTGGAAAAATCTTCTGCATATAAAAACCGATTGACACGCTAGACTTGGTGGAATGTAGTTCCTTCGTTGAAAAGTTAATATCCTCCTGATAATGCGGTGTCAAAACACTGCAACCAAAGTGTTGGTCATCAACTGATGATCCAAGCATGCACTCCTCTTCTAGTTTCCTAGGAATTAAAGTAATAATTTGAATCTCTTCTAAAGGGAAAGTCATGAAGGCAGACCTGAATGACATCATATTGCGTACTTTAGGAGCGTCAGGCATATCCATGAAAAGCGAAGTAGCAAAGAAAGATATGCGTCGTCGAGCGTCTAAGTTCTCTGGTATGTCCATTGCACTATCTTTGACGGTTAACAATAACAGAAAACGCTGGATCTGCAATAACCAACGTAGAAATATCAGCACACTTGAGCATTTTTCACAGGATTGTAACATTTGAATGAAGAACGCATTGCAACACGCTCACAAGTTACCTGTTCACTCAAAGAAGCACTATCTGGCAGCGGAAAATGAATGCATCTCATTTCTCCATAGGATTCAAATAACTGTGGTTCTATAACCCTCATAAAAATTTCTGTGTCCTCTTCTGATCCCTCCCGAGACTTGAGCAAATCCAGAATTCTAAGCATGCGAAGAATTATTAAGCAATGCCAGCTTGGTCATTTCTTTACAGAGAGAGAACTAAAAGTAACAGAGGCTTCATAACTTGGAAATTCACTAACCTGTCACCATGTACCATCATATCATTTGTTACTAGCTCAAAGATATCTTGAAGAGCCTTTACAAGTTTAGCATGCTGCTCTTCAATTTTCTCAACCTGGAGCTGCTCTTCACTTCTTTCAACCTGGAATGTACAGAAGAACCATTGCAGCCAACAATATAATTTTATGAAACCAAAAAGCTGTCACTTTATAATCTGAAATCTAGATGATTACCAGAAGTTGAACCAACTCAATACATTTTTCATGCAACGCTGGGAGCTCTTTCATCTTAAATTCTTCAAGCAAACTTGACTGTCTGATGCTTTCCTCTATCTCGTTTATTATGCCAGATATAATCCTGAGCCGATGTCAGATATATAAATTACAAAAATGAAGTAAAAGTTGTAACTAGAGGAGGCTACTATATAAGGCTTTACTTTTTCTCGAGATCACCAACAACAAGAATCTGAAGAATGTACTTCAATGATTCGTAGCATTCTTTTACTGCGTAGTACATGTACTCGTCTTTCCGAATCCTTCGATAGAGAACCTCATCCTTCCCGACAAAATCTTTTGCAATGCTCAGAGCTGTTGAAAACTAGTAAGATGGGGCAGCTATATTTACCAACAAACCGAAACTCCCACCAATAAAAAATTTGTGTAGAAAATTTGTAAGAAATGTACCTTATTTGCAAGGAGGAAAATGGGCCAACGGATGATCCCTGATAATACCTCTGATGACATCGGCATCGTCATCAAATCTAGTTCCCTGATGATAAAATATAGACTTATATGCTAGCTATTTATATGTGTTTTAGAACTTTAGATACAAACAATACAGAAGAGAGAAATTTACTTGTTACTTATCAGATCTTCTGTTCTGAAACTGTTAATGACTTGGTTCCAGACCAAGACAAACTTGGCCATACTATTTTTCTGGCCGTCAGACCCCTGAAAAAAATGGACGACTTCTTTACGCGGAACTCAAATATAGTCGGGCTCATAAAAAAAATGTATAGCTTAGTCTTTAGGCATATACACATGGTCGATTTCAGAACGTCTCTTACCCTGCCTAAATTGAAAGGGAAGAAGCCTCTTTGTTTTCTCCTTTTCTCATCTTTCGTTGAGTGTGGAATAAGGGATGCATTGAAAGCAGATGGTAAAGTATGAAACCGGCCTCTCAACATGCCTAAAGTTCGAATCTGAATACAAATAAAGGAACGTATCAACCTGGAAACAGCAACACATGGCCTGGAAATGCACAAAATGACAACTCTGGCATTGAAGAAGTTGTGCTTACCTCACCAAGGTGATGCAGAACTCCATACAGCCCACCAAAGATCGTACAGAAAACTGAATACCATATTTGCGTATCCATGAAATAGACCTGAAAGTTCAACATTGTCTCAGAATGGAAGGTAAGCAATAGTTTCTACTTTCTAGTACATGCATGGAGCTGGAAACTTCGTAGTTTTTATAGCCCTACTGAGAACTCACCACCATGATTGGCGCCCATACTGCAACAATTGCAGCAGCATTACTCTTCACTATAAAAAGAGAAAACAAAAAAGTTCTTAGTGCGCGGTGTGCGCCGCAATGCATACTTAAACACACAAGAATAAAAGTTAAAAGTAGTAAACCTTGTGGGAAAATTTCATGCCATTCATAATTCCGCACACCAACTTTCATTATCAGTCGGGTAGGTTCTATTAGAGGTTTTATCTGCATTTTCAGATCATAACGAATGTAAGAATCTGTTTGAATTCAACGCACACAGCATCAGAACCTATCTGGAAACTGCATCAGTTCTAGTTACCTCAAATGCATAGCTGAAAGCAAACTTGGTCAGGAGAACCAGAATCCAAAAGAAGGTGTATCTGAAAAGAAAGAAAAATCAAAACGACAGAAATTAGAAAAGATATGATTAACAAAAGAAACACAGTGGAGAACTGGTCCGAGACATACTTGAGTTGTGACACCTGAGTTTCTTGCACTCCTCGCCCAACGTATAACCTAGGCTGCAGAAAATCAGCTAGCGGTTTATAAAGTAATAGGATGATAACTAGTAAAGTGAGTTTGAAATACACCAAAAGTATAACAGACTAACTGAAGAAACTATTCAATACATTAATGCGCCTAAAAGATCAATCATAAGAAATTTGCACACACAAAAAAAGTATGGAGCTTCTGAGATAAAATTACCTGTCCCCACCAAGACAAAGTTTTGAAAATGCGATGATTGGAGGTCTCAATGTATTTGCTGATGGCAGGAACAAAAAACAAGACCAACTCAATCGCACTTCCTGTCAAGTATATTGTGACTGCTACCATATACGGAGAAAAACACCATTCACCAAGCCAGGTTTTGTAATTTGTGAAATAACAAATGTATTTCCTTCTTGAATGAGAATACAGCACTGGTAGAATAATAGTCCACATCGCTGCAAAACCCAACTTCACCATCTGCTTCTTCTTTTCACTGATCGACATTGTGTTTCTGGCTTTCCACTTGAATATTATGTCAAGAATACCTGCAACAAACCCCCTAAAATGTTAGCAATAAGTATTGTATCTTAGTTTTTATATCACGAAAATGGCTAATAACCTTTTATAAGCTTTATAATTGCAGAAGTAATGAAAATGCTCATGACGTCTTCAAATATATTGGCGTTAAACATTTGGAGTGGAGATCCCACATCATGACAAGCCATAATAATCAATGCCTGAAAAGGAAAGAAGAATTTCATCATCTGCAAATATATACTTGGATACAAAATTGACAGATGAAAGAGCATAAGAAGAGGAACCTGTAGAGACAAAACAAAGAAACTCCACATTCTGTCAAAGCTACGGAATATCTGCCAGAAAGATCGAATCTCTACAAAATTTGTCTTCCCTAACCATCTTTGGATTGATTTAGGTTGTTCCTCACTAATAACCTGCAGTAACGAGAACATTACATGACACAATGGAAAATACACCTATGCAGCGTTTTGAGACAAACAAGAGAATTCTTTTGTATGATTATAAAAGCAATGCAATTAGCTGAACCTAAGAACATTAGTCCTAGTGACAGCCCAACTTCTTTTTTCTGAATTCTGACTTTGGAAGCCATTCACACACGAATTGACCGAATTTTAATAATGTGCTTACTTAGATATTAAGCGATAATATGCTCCGTAGTCTCCTCAACAAGCTAGGAACACCATACTGCTATGACACAAATGAACAGGCTACTGATGAATAAAGCTTTCATTATCCTTTAGATTACTTAGTGTGTATATGCAAATGCATAATCAGGGGAAGAGATTGTCTCCATGAGTTACAAGGATATGTACCCCAAGTTCTTCGTCATCCTCCATTTCTTCATCTGTTTTCTTTGTCTGCTTGCGAAATCTAAGCATTCCTCTCCATCTCCCTGGTTTACTGGTATCTAACGATTCTACACAGAAAAAGTCGTGTTCCAGACGCATTGGCCAACCTACTTCAAAGCATTCAGGAGACCTGTGGAAGATGTAACAAATCTTATTAGTGATGTTCCCAGATTTTAAACACAAATATGGTAGCAAAGAGACAGAACATAGTGAATGCTCTGACCAGAAGAACTCGTTAAGATCATCGTAGTTTCTCCACATAGAATGATCAGCGGTTCCATTCTTGTTCTTCTCAGCTTCCTGCAGACATATATTTTACAATTGACTCCTCATTTTCAAGTTAGTTCAAGCACTCCATCAAATAGAAGATCACCTTTTCGATAACCCTGTATATTGGGGTAACTACATTCTCAAGGAAAGATTCATTTCCTCCACCATATGCTGGGGCGACCCTTTCCCCGGTTATCATACTAACGTCACCAGTCAAAACTCCATGTAATTCATAAGCCATCTGAATTAACATCAACATCAATGTTGCGAATATTGATCAGATTGACTGAGAAACGTTTTAAGAAGATGTACTAATAACAGATAAACAGAATTTTTCATCTTACTTGGTGGAAAATATAACACAGGCATTCTGGCAAGAACCTCAAATTCGAAGCTTCTCCCCATATGAGAAGGTAGAGTCCTATGTACAATGTTTTATATTGTAGGGCTTCCTGTTTCACATAGGGCAACCTGCAGGTGGATCGTGAGGCCAAAAAGTTAGGAAATAAACATGGCGTAAAGAGATGAAAAAATATACAGAGATATTCTAAGAATTACCTGATGTTATTTTTTCTCCCAAGAAACTTGCACCAGTTTGTGTAGTTCTTAAAAAATTTCTTCATCAATGCATCAACTGCCTCATCACCAGACTGATTACAGGAATTAAGATTATGTCCAATTCAAAGATGGAGAACTAAATCAAGTCAAAGAGGGGGCAATAATACAACACCTTTGGTGCTGAAGACTGTTTCTGAGGTTGCCGTATAATGGTGTTACTGAGTAGTAGGATCATATGCTCTCTCTGATTGGCAACATTTCCATTCTAGCGGAAAGATAATTGAAAGTCTGATTACTTACCATATGTAATTACAGTCTTTACAATACCGATAACAAGTTCCTGGCAATTACCTGGAACCCAAATGCATAATGTAGAAATTCAAATAAATCCACAAAAGGCTGGTGTCTCTGAAATTCCTCTGGAGGAGGCAACCCGCGAGTGTTACGTACAATTGCAACAGCAGCTTTAATCTGTAGTTTAGGACAGAAAGGAACATTTCACCATGATAATTTTCAACATGATGTATGACAGAACCATGCATTCTACAAAATAACTCGCTTTCCACATGAGGCCATATATCTTTATACCTCAGGCAAATGCATAATTGCTTGGTGTACCCCTCCTCTGTCAAGAGGAAGGATGTTATATGGCACATAGAATTCAGATTTTGCCCGAATACTTTCTCTATCCGAAATGGCCTATCATAAACCATAATTTCAAGTTAGATTTACAAAATTGCGAAAACGGATGCGCAAATTATATATACAGATTCGACTGGAGAGAAATGAAAAAAAGAAGGCCAGAACCTGAGGGCCAGCGCCACTTGTGACTGTCTTTAGAACTTCATACAAAACAGAAGCAATTCTGCGTGCGTTAATCAACTTCTCTCGCTGACTATTAAGATAAAATTTCCAACGGTTAATGTTGGCTAGCTGAAATTGAACTACAACTATAGTTAGTTGATTTTTTTTAAAAAAGTGATACCTATTATCCAAATTGAATGCTGCACCATGTCTGATAATGTATTCCTTGTAAGCATGATAAACACGTTTGAGTTCTCGAACATCACTCTTCTCCTTTCTTCTTCTCACGGTAAACTCTTCATCCTACAAGGAAAACAAAGAAGTCAGACAAAAGTAAAATGATAATTGCTTAGAAATTTCGTGAAAAATTAGGAAACTGGTCCACATCATTCGTCTGATGGGTCATTTCTTGACAAGAAATAAAAGACTTGCCTGTTCAAGCCTTTGAAGAAGAGAAGTTTTGAACTGACGTACACCTCTTCCGGTGGAATTTCTGTCCATGTGGTGAGCTATCTCAAAAGCATGAAAACGGCCTGCGACAGAAAAGTTTTCAATTTTTAAAAATTAAAACTTTCAGAACGTTGGTATTGAACAAGAAAGCGCCAATTTCTGAAGAAACTGGTTTAAACTCAAAAATAGTAAAGATTGGACCTATAACAATTAGGGAAGTGGTGATTAGAGAGAGAGAGAGGAAACTTACACAGATAAGCAATACGAGGCTCCTCAGACTCAACCAAGTTTGCTATACGAAGAAACCTCTGAATCTCGGAGGCTAATGTCGCCGGAAGCCTCTCGCTGTCAAATGGCTCCGACACGTGTTCCCGAAAAGTGAGGGATCTCGTGAACTGGCGCCCTTCCGGCGAATCTTCCCGACCCAGAACCGGTCGTGAGTAGCTCGTGCTAGGCACATCGATGGGATCCACGGGAACGATTTCGTGAGACATTATTTGGGAGAAATCAGAGGAAAGCTGATTCCTTTAGGGATTTTCGTCGGTGGGAAATTTGGAGGGAAGCATTCGGGAGGGAGGAGATGGGTGGACATGGAAGGATTTATATAAAGCGGTAATTGCTTAGCGAGGTGAGTTTCCATGGCGAAAATTTGAAAAAGGAGGATTTTTGAGAGATGATGATGGTGCGATTTCTTTTTTGGGCTTTTGCTTTCTTTATTAGTTTGCCGTTCTTTTTGAGAGGGAAAACAATGAGACTCTAGGTGATTTTCGAGAAAAACTATAAATTAAAAGGAGAACGACAAAAAACAATAACGATTATTATTATTATTTTATTTTTTCATATTTGGATATGTCAAAAAAATTCAGTTTTCACTTTACTAGATAGGTGTTAGAAAAATTTATACCAATTTTTTTTGTTAGTTTAGTTTAGTTTTAATTCACACAGAAAAAAAAATAACTGTTTTAACATGACAATTTTGGAGACTTAATTGCTTCGATTTATTTTTTAAAAAAATGTAAGATTAATTCCTGATTTTAAATAGTATAGGTCCAAACTTCGTGTCCATAGAGGAGAATTATATTGTTGATTAGCTTACATAATTGGTCTTAAATGTCAGAAAGATTAAAGTAGGAAAGGACTTTTTTAATTTACTAAGTAAGCTTTTTCTACAAAAGAAACAAAATAAAGAAAGGGTTAAAGAGAAAGATAATAGGATATGCAGAATCAGACATATGGTATATGTAGTTTTATTGAAAAATAAAATTGTTTTTAACTAAATCCTTGCTGAAAGAAAGGGGATTCACAGCAATAGTTTACACGATAATACCAACGTGCATGGAAAAAGAAGAAACATAAAAAAGTTGATTGACTGTAAAGCAGCCTAATCTTATTTAAATCAATTGGAATATAAAGCTTATACTTCTGGAGTTGATGTGCATATGTATCCATTTCTTAGTCACTAAGAATATACCAAAAAGACCACAATATAACTTGGTGTCCAAATCAAACCGATTTGTTTTAAATAAAAAAAAACTTTATTTTATTTATTGGGTAAGAATTCTATTCAAAAAGAAAAACAACAAGATTTTAGATAATGGATGTATTCAATTTGTTTTCATTAGCGGGTGTATACTGTATAGCATAGACCTTTAGTGAAGCTCAATTAGTGGTAGTTTTGTACTAACAAAGAAAAGAGTAGTTCGTTTTAATGTGATGATTAGGCCTGATATGTAAAAATATACTTTTAAGCCTATCCGCCTATATATACTTCTTGAATGGTTTACGAAAGCCCATGGCCCATGGGCTTTATGTAATGTTATGCGGTTTGAAAGCAAAGTAATACCAAGTAAGCAAGCCGTATTTTAATTTAGATTTGTTAATTATGTTATATCACCTGATAATCTGATGATTTGTTAAACTTATAATATGACAGTGACATCACCTCTCTTTAAATCATATTCACTGATGTTAAAACATTATATGAGAGCTAACCCATTACAAGTAAATACATCACACTTAGGATACACGTAAATCCATTAAAGGATAAACTAATTCTAAGGTGAAATCAATTCTCTCAAACCCAGAGTTACGATTATACGTAACCAGGTTGACACGGTTTCAAAAAAAAAGAGAGTTAATTATGCGAATATGTCTTAAGAGAAAAAAAGAGCTGATTATGCGAATATGCATCCATTGTGTATGGTTAAATTTTGTTTTGACCACCACTAGGTATTGTTAATTATGATTTATGAAATCCAATAAATATCTCGGTGGAAGTCTAAAGTTCATGTCGTTTCTAAATCATATTCCAAAAGAATTTTTAGGTAACTTTTTGTAATTTATATATGATTCGGCTATTTTGTATTCTACTGTATGTAAAAGTACGTAATTGTTCACGTCAACGAGTATTCATCAAATTATTACGATTACAATCTATCTTTTAATCATTAAAAAAAAATCGAGTGAACTGACGTATATATTTGTATCCAATTCATGTTGCTACATGCTAGGTTTGGTAATTAGTCTTCTCAATTGATTTTTAAAAAAAAATCTATATTAAGTTCTTGAAAATCATAACCGAACAAAAAACATGTAACATTAGCATAAAATTTACGAATACATACATGAAATTAAAAAGTTAATTAACTGATATGAAGCAGCCTTTGTTATATAATGACTTCACGAAACCAATCAATACATAACTACATCATTATTCTCTTGCCACAGAGAAACAGATGGTTCCTCAAATGTAAGTCCATAGTTAATATGAGAATAATAATCAGCACCTTCAATCTCAAGAACACTACTGTCCACACCATCCATGTAAGAAAGTTCCGTACACCAATTCATCATCTCATCATCATTTTGCGCTGAAATCACACCAATATCGAAGTCGTTAAGCCACCCGAAATCATCTTCAAGACCGAATCTTGGTTGTTGGAGATCCGTTTTCCGAGATTCTATGGTCGGAGAACTCATGTTGATCTCCACTTCTAACGATCTAATCACGCGGTTTAATTTCTCTTCTTCCTCTTTGTTAACGCTATTATGATTTTCGACAGGCGATTCTTCTTCCAAAAACGACATGATCATAAGCTCATCGTTGAAAATCTCCATGCCTTGATCGAAGCCATATTGCACAGACGCCATTTGTGAGAAGAGAGAAAGAGTTAAGAAGAGCAAATAAATATCTAACTTAGAGAATATATACTATATTATATCTTGAGCCAAAGCTGAGGTCTTATATATAGGGAAAGGTTAACTTAATTAATTAGGCATATTGGCGTATGAGATAAGATGTCTCCCCACACTACACGACCAATCATGTGATCAGATGTAATGTGATATGATGATGATATTAATAGTTTATAACTTTATAACAAAGAATAAGAATGGGATAATATTATAGCTTTTGGCCTAACTGATAATGGACCATCGAGGAGACATGACTGAATGAAATTAATTCATGGACATAAATTATAGTAATAAAAATTAGTTGAATGTCAAATTTCAAGTGTCCAATTGGAATATGCGTATAGGCAAGATCTTGCAAGTTTGGTACAATGCACAACCCACTTATAGATATGGTTTTGGACAGGCGAAGAAACAAAAGGCGAGACATCTACTTTATCGTGTTTGCAATTAATTTGGGAACAAATCAACGGACTTTAATTTATTTTATTTTGAAAAGAATAACTTTTTAAAATGCTCCGGATAATACGACACTACTATGTAGACAAAGAAAATTCCACTACTATAAAATATCCTCTTAGGTGATTATTTTTTAATGAAAGGTTTTATTCTTGAGGAATTTGATTTCTACCGGAAAAAAAAAAAGATGGATTAAATAAAATATCAAATTTTGATTCATATAACACCATCACCGTTTCTTAAACAAAAATTATGATTGGTAACAAGAGAATTATGAAAAATAAACGTGTGGAAATGTGGAAAACTAATACATAATTTTTTTTAGTTTGAAAGANTTTTTTAGTTTGAAAAAAAAAAACTAATAAATAATGTCTTTATAGTTTTTTTTTTTTTTTTTTGGGGTAAGAATGCACAACTTATAGGCCTATACAAACGGTTCGGGCGTATTGCACATCTAACGTACATATATTGGCTTGAAATAAATATATTGTAGGCTTAGAATGCAAATGGATGTCACATTCGCAATACACGTACCGACACAAAAATTCATATAAAAGATATAAAAAGAACACTTTAATTTTCGGGGTCGTATACGATATGCTTGATAAGGTACGTGTCACATGTGGGTGTTGGACGTTGGAGAAGAAATGATTTGACCGAATAAATGAGATTCGAAGCATTATAGCATTAGCCCGAGTGGTGCTTCTTATAGTGGACCGACCCACCCCATCTTCATCGCATCAATTATCGATCGGTTCACATGTCTCCACCTCTGTTTTCGTCTTCTTTAATGTTCTCCAATTATTCTCCAAGATTTTTCGAATTATACTATACTATGTATTTTTTTTTTTAAAACAATGATTTACCATCGATTTACTGACTAAAATATTATCGATGTTAAACCGTTATAAAATTTACATCAATTATCAACAAAAGTTTTACGTTGAATTTACGACGATTTTTTGTTCGTCGGCAATTTTATAACGAATTTACGTCGAATTGTGACTTACATCGATCAATTACCGATGATTAACCATACATAATTGGGAGAAGCTCATCTGAAACTAAAAATTTTGTTGGTAATTTGTTGTGAAATCGGTTTTCCAACGAATTAACAACGAATATGGCCATTGTTAAACCTTTGTTTTCTTGTACAGATTTACAAGCATACATCAAGCATTATTTTAGGTTCACATATGTATTAAAATAAAATAAATCATTGAAGCCATAAATTTTATGAAAAACTAATGCGTGAATACATCAAGTAATTCTTATTTTAATGAAGGGCCGAATTGGGAATGGTTTTTAATAAATAGGGGTTATAAAGCTTAACAGAAGAAATTTCTCAGCAAATTCCAAAAAAAAAATATAATTTTTAATCACTTTCTTAGATTAATCTAAATCTTAGTATGTGGTTCTTTTGGTTATCAAAAAAAGAGAAAAAAAAAAATATTATTGTATCTTACATAGTCAAATGACGGGAAATCAACAATTTATGATCCGGAAATGTTACGTCATGTCTAGTGATAGTCATGTATTTCAATCTCCGACCCAAACATCGATACAATTCAGGATCTTTAAGAGGCTCACCATCATCTTTGGACATTTTCAACTTGGGTTCCTTTATGTTGATGATTTGCAGCCTAACAATCCAATGTCTGAAAGAAGCCCAAGAGCATATCTCTGTTGAGATAAAGAAATCCCATCAAAGGTACCAACAACCTCAAGGCCCCAAAAATACTCCAGAGGATCCAAATCTGTAAGTTTAAAAAATTTATGCTGAAAAGAACTTTTGAATCGAGATCATATTCAAATATATTCCAGTTACACATGCTAAAAGACGATTATCCTTAGGACCACATTAAAGCTTTGTTATCTGTATAATTGAAGAGCAAGATATGAGCAGAGGTTAATTAGGTTGCAAATGACGTCAACCGTTACATGGAACAATATTGTGTTACCAAAGAAGCACCGATCGAAGAATTGAGGAAGATGGAAATAGATATAATTACTATAAGATAATGATGGGAGGAGTTCATGACTTCGATGGTTGTGCCACGTCAGTACCTCTCTCACTTTAAGTTAAACAGAGAATTTCAACAAAATCAAAGTTCTTATGTTTGTATAGGGGGTTAAATAAAAATTAAATGTGAAAAATTACAATGGAAATGTAGAAATTTTTTAAGATTTATCGTCGCTACTTTTCCATGAATGTGAATTCCTTAACTCCATCTAGTTGCATCCAATTATTTTAATTATTGTTTGAACATCTTATCTTGTAAGGTTTTATACGTAGATCGTGATTTTACATCCCGTAATTAATAATTCATATTTTTGTTCATAGATTATACAATCTAATATAACAGTAAAGAGACGTTGACCTTCATTGCTTCCTAGTACAAGAAACCTAGTAAGAGCTCCACATGCTCTTGAATGGGCAAACCCAGTTTTAAAATTCTATTGGAGAAGGTGGATCAACCATGGCGACTACTGTTCATCTCAGCTCATCCTCCCTCTTTATTCAATCAAGAGGAAGAAGATACAACTCCATATCCTCAGTCAACAATCTCCAAAAACGCACTGTTCTGCCTCTCTCTTTTGCTCTCATCACCCCGCAAGGCGGAGACATGATTCCACAAGAGGGGAAAAGCAATGATGGCAAGTCCGCCTTTGACTTCAAGTCCTATATGATCCGTAAAGCCGAATCTGTAAGCGCGGCTCTCGACGTCTCCGTACCGCTTCTGAAACCCCTCACGATCCAAGAGGCGGTGCGTTACTCATTGATAGCGGGCGGAAAACGTGTGAGGCCTCTGCTCTGCATCGCCGCCTGTGAGCTCGTGGGTGGCGACGAGGCTACTGCCATGTCAGCCGCTTGCGCGGTCGAGATGATCCACACCAGCTCTCTTATTCATGACGACCTTCCCTGCATGGACAATGCTGACCTCCGCCGAGGCAAGCCCACCAACCACAAGGTATATTGTTAAATCATATGAAGCCTCAGAGAATTGTATGCTCATTCTTTGAAGTTAATGTATGTATGCTCACTATTGTTGAACCATTTTTTTCCCAAACAAGGTATTTGGAGAAGACATGGCGGTTTTGGCGGGCGACGCACTCCTTGCTTTGGCGTTTGAGCACATGACGGTCGTGCAGAGCGGGTTGGTCGACCCTGAGAGGATGATCCGTGCGGTAGTTGAGCTCGCAAAGGCCATAGGGACAAAAGGGTTAGTGGCTGGGCAAGTGATTGACCTATGCAGCGAAGGATTGAATCCAGACGACGTCGGGTTGGAGCGTCTAGAGTTCATCCACCTCCACAAAACGGCGGCCTTGTTGGAGGCAGCGGCGGTTATAGGGGCCATAATGGGAGGTGGAACAGAGGAAGAGATCGAAAAGCTTAGAAAGTATGCGAGATGTATTGGGCTGTTGTTTCAGGTGGTTGATGATATTCTTGATGTAACGAAATCTACTCAGGAATTGGGTAAGAGCGCAGGAAATGACGTTATCGCTGGAAAACTTACGTATCCGAGGTTGATCGGTCTGGAGAAATCGAGGGAACTTGCGGAGAAATTGAGCAAAGAAGCAGAGCAACAGCTTCTAGGGTTTGATTCGGATAAGGCGGCGCCTCTAGTGGCTCTGGCTAGCTACATTGCATGTAGAAACAATTGATTGATTCTCTGCAGGAAATATAGTCTCTTGATCTCTCGTCTTGTACTAAGATGCTTTTCAGTATCTTCTTTATTTTCTTGTATTATGAAAAGAAATAAAAAGGTTAATTATTTGCTTTTTTTTTTTTTTACTAAGGGGGACACTATAATAAGTATAAGAACGTGATCATGTGGCTTTCCATTAATCGATAGTCTGACATTTTCCCCGGATCCCATTCCCATGTGGCCATGTGTATCGAAACCCTAATCGAATATGAAATTCGTCTCTTACCAAAAATTTCGGTTAATGGTGGTCTCTCCTTGTCCTTGGAAATCGAAACTCGTCTCATCGAGTATCGACGGTTGACTTTTAAGAAACATTGTATAAGATGTGCCAACAGAAGTATTTAAAGTAATATGTGATATGAGGACTGTTAATTAATTATTTCTAAAAAACAAATATGAACGGTTAATTATACTGCATGGCTAATTATTTCTAAAAAACAATAATCTCGGAAAGTGAACAGAATTACTCTCTCTCCTCCGTTCTCTCCTACCCGACTCTCTCTTCACTTGAGACCTGCGGTGGAGTTAGCGGCGGCAAATCCCACATCCGCCGGCCACTTGTCTACTCTTCCGTGCACCGCGGCCCCCGGGCTCGTCGGTGAGATTCAACACCGGCGAGCTCGCCTGACTTCTCTCTCGCCTTTTCATTTCAGAACCACCGCCTTCTCCTCTTCCTGGTTCACCTCGGCCTCGCATGAAGACGAAGCTGCTTTACGGTGGTGGCATCAGGCCAGATCTACCGCGGCGCAAGGCATGGATGTCGGCGGCGAAGACAAATCGGATCTCGAGGCCTTGGCTTCGGATCAGATCTCTAGAGGGGAGCGAAGCGGCGGACCACGGTGGAGGTGCAGGGATCGCCGAAACCTTGGGTCGTCGCCAAACCAAGTCTGAAGGAGATCTGGCTCATCCCCAAGTTGTGGCCGGAAACCTACCTGGTTCCGTCGTAAACCGTCGTGGTAATAAATCTTCAACCAGTTGCATCCTCCGCCTGAATCGTGAAGCCGGTGTGGGTGGTGAAAGAGCTCGCCTCCTTTCGCTATTTCGGAGCCGCTGCCGGGTCGCCGGAGGCAAATTCCGGCGAAGCCGCAGTCGACGGCCGCGGCAGATGCATGGTGGATTCTCCATTAGGCATCTAGGGTTTTCTTCACATTTTTTGGTCCGAACCTAATTTTGTTTTAGAAAAGCCCAATCCGGATTGAGTTTAGGTTTTAGATGGTTTTTTCTGTTTTGATTTGGGTTGTGATTGTAAGTTGGGCCTATATTTGAATCTACTATTAATAATAGTAAACCTTTTATCAAAAAAAAAAATTATACTGCATGGCTATTTTTTTTGTTTAATATTTGTCAAAGAAATATATATTGAAAATGATAGATATAAAAATTAATTATGATATGAAAAATTGTATACGAACACTCCTTTGGTGGAGATGATCTGTCATGATCCATAATGTAATTATAGTTATTCCAAATAATAGGAATTAGGAATAATAAAAATTTGCTGTCATGATACATAATGTAATTGTAGTATGTAATAGTTAACCCTAAGAGAGAAATTAAGAAACATTACATTGGATAAGATGCGCCAACAGAAGTACAGAACTAGTAGTCTACTAAAGACTTTGTGGTTGCTTTTTATACCGCATGCCTATTTGTTTTTTTTTTAATCATCAATACATTTCAGCAAATTTTAAAAATTGAAAAAAACGAAATATCTCAAAATAAAGAGTATTTTTTTGAAAGAGGAAATAAAAGAGTACTACAAAGACTACGTTGTCGTTCTGATTTAAAAATTGTATACAAACACTTCATTGGTAGAGATGATCTGTCATGATCCATATATATATACTGTAATGCTTTTTTCCCAACATAATGTAATGTTAATCCAAATAGTTGGAAATATTGTAATAATTAGGGTTATTTAGGTAGCCAGCTAAAATTACGGAAAACTAATTTAACTATAATTAGGGAAATGATTTTGGTTGTAAAGTTGTATGTAAAAGGAAATTATTTTTTGCTCGATTTGATCAA
Source organism: Kernera saxatilis (assembly GCA_900406395.1). NCBI lineage: Eukaryota > Viridiplantae > Streptophyta > Magnoliopsida > Brassicales > Brassicaceae > Kernera > Kernera saxatilis. The sequence goes on along the minus strand of OVAY01000685.1, from coordinate 23,158 downwards.
AATACCCTTTTAACTCACATTTATAATTAACAAAAAAAATTCATAAATTGGTATTTTGTTTGAATGTTTTAGTTGCACATGTTAATAGACCGCCATAGTTTAAGGAATTAGATGTTTGGGTATTTTTGCATGAATATCTCTTTCTAATAACTGGATTTCAAAACAAACAGTTTCCTAAAACGATGTAATAACGAGAGACTTGACTATCGCTAATGGATTGTTTTCTTATCTACATGCAATGGTCAACTAAATCCAGCAAAGTCGTGCTTAGAGTATATAAAAGGTTTTCTACAAAAGAGTTTCCATTGTATTTTGTTTTGTAAGTTTACTCTTGACCTGCAAAAAATGCAGGTGAAGCCTACCACATCACAGTCAATTCATAATATAATTTTTGGTTGTGTATAGATTTTACAATTCGTATTAAATTGTGTATAAACTATCAAAATTACGTTGATATTTTCTGAAAAACAAAGAAATACAAAAGGTAGATTCAAACTCATACTCTCTAATCAGACAAATCTGCATATGCACTACCAAGTACCAATTATGCTACAAGAATTTTTGTTAGACTTACCTTTTTTCGAATTGTTCCTAACTTTCAATTAATCTTTTTTGTTTTGTTTCTACTTTCTAGAGGTTACAAGTTTGAGAAAATTATAAAGTTTGACATTTTCGATCCCCATGTGCACGAATCCCTAATTCAAGAAAAGACTTACTTAGGAAACTTCATTAAATATTAATTTATTTGATCTCTGATCCGATTATAATACGTCTCAGCCTCTCCACTAAGATCCCTGGTCTATTTAAATCACAGTAGAGATGAGAAAAGCATAGTAAAACTAAACATACATCCAACCACAAAACATATCAGAGACTTTCTCGCGAGAACACGATCGTGTCTATCTTCCCGTGACATGTCTACAAATGGAGGCATCAAGAATGTGTTTTGCTCCTAAAACTCTCCCTAACGTTCACAACGTCCCTCTCCGTTTTAAGACCAACCTCTCTCTCTTTCCTCGCCGTTTGCTTCAAAACAATTGTCTTTCCTCCAAGAAACCCACAAAACACGACTTGTTCTGTGTTAAGGCTGAGAGTAGTGGCGATCTTACCCGTCCATTGACGTACTTTTCTCCATCATTTTGGGGAGATCACTTCCTCTCTGTTCCCGTCGATGACTCTGTAAGGACACACCTGATCCCTGATAAGTCTTGTTGCAGAACATGATTTCCTTAACTAAGCCATATTGTATCTTTGTAGGAGTTTGAGGCACTTGAGCTAGAAATAGAATTGGTGATGAAACCTAAAGTGAGAGACATGCTCATGTCTCCTCACAGCAGCGACAAGGAGAGGATTCGTCTCATCCATTTGCTCATCAGCTTCGGCACTGCTCATTATTTTGAGAGCGAAATTGAAGAGATTTTACACCAGGCTTTCAGGAGGTTGGACGGTTTAATTTCGAACGAAGATGATCTAGAAACAATCGCAATCATGTTTGAAGTTTTCAGACTATACGGACACAAAATGTCTTGTGGTAAATAACAACCTAAACGTGTTTTTATCTGTTTCCTTCACTCACATTTAGAACGGATAACAATTTACATAATATCGGTTTGGTTTAGTTTAGATGTGTTTGATCGATTCAAAGGTGAAGATGGGAAGTTGAAGCAGAGTCTAGCTAAGGATGTCAGAGGGATGCTACAGTTGTACGAAGCAGCGCATCTCGGGACACCATCTGAAGATATAATGGACGAAGCCATAAGTTTCACGCGGTATCACTTGGAATCGTTGACAGGCCAAGAAACAAGCGCCAATCTTATTAAGCATATACAAAACGCATTGTATAGAGCTCGCTATCATAGCATAGAGATACTTGTCGCAAGACAGTACATCTCTTTCTACGACCAAGAAGAAGGCCACGACGAGATGCTCCTAAAGTTTGCCAAACTCAACTTCAACTTTTGCCAGATGCATTACATCAAAGAGCTTAAAATTGTCACAAAGTAACAATGTTTTGCCATTCGAATTGGTGTGTATAAATATTAAGGATATTAGTTCTTATCATGTAACTTTTTATGGTTCCAGATGGTGGAAGGATCTAGGTATGGCTCCTAAGCTACCATACATAAGGGACCGAAATGTGGAGATCTATCTTGGGGGGCTAGGAATGTTTTTTGAGCCACGATATTCACTTGGGAGAATATTTGGGGCAAAACTTACACTGGTCTTGACTGTTGTGGATGATACATTTGACGCATATGCTACTCTTCCTGAAGCTAAAAGTCTTCATGATGCTTTTCAAAGGTATGTAATGTATGTATGATCTATATTTGTGTTTTCTTTGAGTAATTAAAAAGAAAAGAACTGTCCAGGTGGGATCTTAGCGCCATTGAAGAACTACCAAGCTATATGGGAATGATCTACCGAAATGTGCTTGAAACAGTTGAAGATATTGATCGAGAAATGAGAGCTCGAGGAAAATTTGGTAGTTTGCAACTAACAATAGATGCGGTAGGAAATCAAACTCAAGTATTAGATGGAGTAGACACAAATTAATTGAATGATCTTTGCAGAGTAAGAGTCTGATGAAATTGTATCTAACGATAGCAAAATGGGCACGCGCAAATCACGTGCAGAGTTTTGAGGATTACATGGAGAATGGGGTTCCCGCGTCTGGTTTGGATGACTTGGCAGCCTACGGCTTTATAGCGATGGACGATTGTGATCAGAAGCAATTGAACGAGTGGTTCTACTCCAAACCCAAAATCTTTCAAGCTTTGAATACTGTGTTTCGTCTGAGAAATGACATTGTCACCTACGAGGTACGTATATAACTCTTAGCCCTGATTTTTCAGAGAGCAGAGCAGTTCCAATACCAACACACACATATATATATATAAATTAAACTTGTCATTTATATAATGAACAACAAGAGGTGGCAAGAGGAGAGGTGGCGAATGGTGTCAACTGTTACATGAAGCAACATGGTGTTTCCAAAGAAGAAGCAGTTGAAATATTGAGGAAGATGGAAAGAGAGAATTACAAGATAATGATGGAGGAGCTCATGACGTCGAAAGCTGTGCCACGACAGATTCTAGTGCGACTTGTCAACATTGCACGAGTGATTGATTTGTATTACAAGGACGGTGATGGATTTGGCCATCCTGATCAAAAGCTCAAAGACCTTCTTGTCTCTTTGTTCCTCCATCCAATTCCCCTTTGAACACTTATACGTGCTATAAGTAATTTCCTACATGTGAATTTGAATTTTTGAGAATTTTTTTTACATAGATGTGTATTGTAACAATTGATTGAAACCAGAAATAGACATAAAACAGAGTACAATATAGATGTGTATTGTAATGGAAGCAGAAAGAATGCTTTCAGAGAGTGCCTCTCCGTCTTCAGACCAACCTCTGTATGTACACGTAACTTTGGAGGAATCTAATGCACTTGAGAGAGAGAGAAGAGGTCATTAGACCTATTGACTGAACAACGTGATTGTTTAGATTCCCCCATTAAATTAAAATAACTGATCGTCTGACAATTTTCCCGGATCACATCTGTTCCCAACGATAACCGAAGATAAGATTCGCATATTATTAATTTATTATGTTTTTATTCAAATCATCCGCATGCAGCTTCCAGGAGTTACTTCAGATAACAGAGTAACTTGAGACAGAAATCAACAATGAAACAGAGGACCTCTAAATATTATTCCGTCGAAAGCAACAATAATGGGTTTTGGTCCTAAAACTCTCCTTCACCTTCACAACCTTGAAACCGGTGAAACACCACTTGATTGTCCGTATTCCACAATAAATGATCGCGTGACATTTTCCCTCCCATTTTTTGCGGATCCCATATGTATATACATACAGACTATTCTCTTGTGACCGAATTTTCCGTAATTTTGTTATTCGCTATCTTAAAAAAGTATTAACCAAATGTTTCATGACCACGTAGCTTCCTTGTTCACTTAATGGAAATAAGAGCACATATGAGAAAGCTTTTGAAATAAAAACCGAGCATAAAAACAGAGTACTTCAAGTAAAACAGAGTAGCTAGATCTTTCAACAAAAATGGATGCAACAAGAATGGGTTTTAGACTCAGAACTTTATCTTACCTTCACAAAGTCCCTCTCTGTCTTAACAACAACTTGTCTCTCTTTCCTCGCAGTTTGCGTCTCAACCACACTCTTTCTCGGAAACCCACAAAATACGACTTGCACGTTGTAAGGTGTAATGATCTTGAGAGTAGTCGTCCTTCGACGAACTTTGCTCCCTCTCTTTGGGGAGATCACTTCCTCTCTGTTCCTCTCGACGGTGCTGTAAGTTCATATGACCTTTTCACGTGTCTTGTTGCAGAAAACATGATTCTTGACCAGCCATTTTTGTATCTTTTTGTTTAGGAATTTGTTGAACTAGAAAGAGAGATTGAAATTATGAAGCCGTTCGTGAGAGATATGCTCATGTCTTCTCACAGCAGTGTCAAGGAGAAGATTCGTCTCATCCATTTGTTTATCAGCCTCGGGATCTCTTATCATGTTGATAAGGAGATTCAAGCGATCCTTAACCACGCTTTCACAAAATTAGATGACATAATAGCCGGGGAAGATGATTTGGAAGCAATCTGCATCATGTTTGAGGTCTTTAGACAATACGGTCATAAAATGTCTTGTGGTAAGAATATCTGTTTCCTTGACTTACATACATTTTGTGAAGCATATTCATAACATATGTATTTAAATATTTAATTACATATAGATATAATTTGGCTACACGGTTTCATTGTAGATGCCTTTGATAGATTCAGAGGTGAAGATGGGAAGTTCAAAGAGAGTCTAGCCAGAGATGTCAGAGGAATGCTACAGTTGTTCGAAGTAGCGCATCTCGGGACACCCTCTGAAGATATAATGGACGAAGCGCTGAGTTTCACTCGGTATCACTTGGAGTCGTTCACAGGTCAGCACGCAGCAAGTGCTACTCCTCATCTCTTCAAGCATATACAAAACACTTTATATATGCCCCGATACAGTAACATAGAAGTACTAGTGGCAAGAGAATATATATCTTACTACGAACAAGAAGAAGGCCACGATGAGATCTTGCTCAAGTTTGCAAAGCTTAACTTCAACTTTTGCCAGTTTCATTACATCCAAGAGCTAAAAATTCTCACCAAGTGACACACTCATCTTCAATCTTGTTGATAACATGGGCCTCGAATTCAAGTTTCCCAATTCATTTACTTTTATCTTTGCAGATGGTGGAAGGACTTAGATCTTGCATCTAAGCTACCTTACATTAGAGATAGACTTGTGGAGTGCCATTTGGGGTCTCTGGGACCGTACTTCGAGCCACAGTATTCACTTGGGAGAATCATAGTGACTAAAATCATGATGCTCGTGGTTGTTGTAGATGACACATATGATGCATATGCTACTCTTCCAGAAGCTATGGCTCTGACAGAATGTTTGCAGAGGTACTATGTATTTATATTAGTGTGTCTATCCATATATATGGCTCTTTCTTTTTCGTTTTGATTTATTCAAGCGTGAGGAAAAATGTTGGTATGACCAGGTGGAGTATTGGTTCCAGTGATAAACTACCAGATTATTTGCGAATTGTCCTTGGAAGTTTGTTTGAAGTCATGGGGGATATTGAACGGGAAATGAGACCCAAAGGAAGATCCTACGGCGTGAAACAGGCGGTGGAGAAGGTAATCTAGCCAAACAAGTGGATTTTGAAACGAATATGTATATAGAGTTAGTGGACTATAATTTAGTAATCCGAGTCCAAACGCAGCTCAAGATCCTTGTGAAGTCGTATCTAGAGATATCAAAGTGGGCACGGACGGCTCATGTATCAACCTTTGATGAGTATATGGAGGTTGGTTTGATGTCAGGCGCGATGGGAGATTTTGCGGCTTATACCTTCATAGGTATGGAAGATATCAATGAGAAGGAATCTTATGACTGGCTCAATTCTAATCCCCTAATTATCAAAAGTCTGAGTCTAATGTTCCGTCTAAGAAATGACGTAGGCACCTACGAGGTACACCTCAAATTGCAGGGATCTCTTTGGTTCTTGTGTTGTTTTTTCTCTTCCTTTAGTCCTCATGAATAAATGATATTTGTAGACCGAGATGAGCAGAGGAGAAGTGGCTAATGGGCTCAACTGTTACATGAAACAACATGGAGTCACCAAGGAAGAAGCATCCCAGGAGTTGCGTAAAATGTATAGAGACAACTACAAAGTGGTTATGGAGGAGTTCATGAACACACATGACCAAGTGCCGCGCCAAGTTCTTCTGCGATGCCTCAACCTTGGACGCGTCTTCGATGTGTTCTACACGGAGGGTGATGGATACACTGATCCCAAAGGCAAAACCCAACACTTTATGACTTCCTTGTACGTCCACCCAATACCCCTTTCATAATGACGTCCAACACACACCCAATTCTTAGTTAATCCTTGCTTTGTTCTTCCGATAATACTCTCTAAGAAGAAAATCTCAACACACCGATTTTCTCATCTAGGTCTTCAGGGATGTTGCGTTAGTTTTATGCTTAGGTTTTGAACAATACTTTCTTGCATGACTTGTTGCGAATGGCTATGAAACACTTGTGCTGCTTGATCAGAACTGATTTTCTCCTAGCTATTTTATTTGCCTTCTTTATATGATGAAGAACTGATCTTAGGTATAATTAGAGTTTATTTACATAATCACATATAGATAAGCTACAATTCAATTAAGCATTTAATATCTTGTGAGCAAACCATATACAAATATACTCTCTTAATCACCCCCACCTCCTCCACCGCCACAACCACCACCTCCATCTCCTCCACAACCGCCCCCACCGCCACAACCACCACCTCCGTCTCCTCCACAACCTCCGCCACCACCTCCACAACCACTGGAACCACCATAGATAACGGCTCCAGCTACTGATATGGCGGTGCCAGCGCGCGCCTGTTAGAATGACCAGATCTCCATCTTTGGTTTTATACACAGGAGTCCAGACCTGCAGTGGCCGTGGCGGCGGTGGTGGAGGAGGCGGTGGAGAAGGAAGCTTCGTATTGCGGGTGATTATGCAGCTTATGATGATAACCGCCACTGCTAAAACAACGCAGGCTACAAGTGCAACAGCCAAATTCGACATTTTCTTAATTTCTTCCCCACTTTCCTTGAATCAAACTATTGACATACTCCTTCCTATATAATCCCTTATGATTTACAGAACTCAATTTTATACAGAAAGTTTATCAAAGTTATTTAATACTACAAGAAACTTGGAACAACACTACATGGAGACTCATTCTTCAGCCTCATCCAAAACAATCGTATATCTAAGCAAAACTATGACCACTGAATAATTCTCTTTGACTATAGAATTCTAGTACTTTCTTTTTAGAGATAGCAAAAGAGTTTACTTGGACCAAATGTTTAAATATACACAGCCATTGACATATATATAGTTAAATAATTGAGCTGGTTTGAAGACAAGCAAGCTTTTCCTCATTATGAAAATTATTAAGACAAATGTCTATATGTCCATAATGACTTCAATTAAAAAAAAGAAAAGTCGTTTTTTTGTGGGTTCTCTGTTTCTTCACTGTTACCCTAAGGCATGACTAATGTTACTCTGGTGTCTGTCTTATTTTTTTAAGAACTTTAAACACAGGCAAACTAAGATTGTCCAGTTTTTTTTGTGTCCATGAAGGAAACTGTATATGGGTACCTTGAGTTTCTATCAGTAATTTCATGGCACCTTGAAAGCACGCTTGTCCATGGCCCGGCAATACTTGGGGAATCCCCCACCAGGATTACTTTGCATTGTCAAGTTTCAGAACATCAATACCTCTCCCTTTAAGTTCTCTAGAGTAACTTTATAAGCAGTCAATCTCGAGTTTCAGGTTCTGGAACTCTTTCAAGATTTTCGAGAATGTATTAACAGATGAGCCTCATAGAGAGTAAGGTTTGGGTCAGAGATGAACAAATCGTTTCAAGGGGTAGGCCGTAGTTTTAGGGATTGTTTTAACCACTCTTTTCAGTTAGTCATGTTTCTTAACCAATATTCAATCAGGACCACTAAGTGATTAACAATCTCCATAATCAGGAGATTCTCCATATCAAAATCTATTTTCCGGAAAAATGGGAATGTTGAGTTGGATGAGAAAAAGGGTCTGCTTGGCTATAGATGTTAAGGCTAAACCCACTAGAATTTTGACAATGTGGTATTCTTAGATTTTGTTAATATACGATTATGTACGATTATATTGACTATATGTTTGATGAAGAAGTGTTAAGGTTTTTTGGGGACGGGAAACCCCCTGTGAGAAAAGGATTAATGGAATACTTTGATACAAAACACAGAAAAGTAGAACACATATGGTACGGTGCATATCACTACTAGAAAAAAAAGACTGATTGATGCAAAAAAATCAGGTCTAGTCATATCTTGAGGGTGAACGTGAATCATACGATCTGTGTGAAACATGAGACCTCGGTGAACCTGAAACGTTTAATCTTGGAAGATGAAACTGAGGGTGATGATATTGAGGCTGTTGTTCCATTGGCTGTCTGAGATTCCTGCAGTTTGAGACCGTGACCTGTAAGTTTTGAGACAGGAAGCTTTGCTCTGGAAGACGCTGCAGATTCTGACAGTCATTGATTCTCAGGTTTCTTAGAGCATTCAGACCATATGAATGCTCGTTTGAGAGCTGAAGAGACTGCAGAGATGTGCAATGATCGATTTCAAGCTCTTCGAGGTTGGGGAAATGGTTTAAAGGAAATGTCACGAGAGAGTCACAGCTACTTTTTATGCTTAGCGTTTGAAGCTCTCTGTACTCATGGTGGTCTGGCTGGAAATCTAAGAGCCTGCATTTATGGATGCGAAGAGAAATAAGAGAAGGAAGAAAAGTCGGTAGATTCCCGGTTAGCTCTGGACATCTTAGGATGAAAAGTTTCTTGAGAGAAGGGAATAAATCTCCTCTTGTGACCCTTATGTCTAACCAGTCTTCCAAATACGGCAGGTTATCAAATTGCAGTGTTTCAAGCGACTTAAACGGCTGTTGTTCTCGATCACGCAGTGAGAATTTTCTGAAGTAGAAACCTGAATCTATGCTTACCAGTCCAAGCATTCCTGAAATGTAAAGCTCCTTGAGACCTGGTAGTTGACCAAGAGATGGCAAGGAGGAACAGTTTTGACATTCGCTGAGGCGTATGCACACAACTCTAGAGAACGAAGAATCACTCAGCCAATCTGGAAACCTTCTTCCATTGTATCTCTCAATGGTGAGTTTCTCGATCTGACGATGTGGGTGTAACTTCTCAAAGACTTCAGCTTCATTTTGCGTCCTGTGAGGATTTGTGTTGCTCTCTGAGCTACTAGATCCACTTCTCCAGACAAAATTTATCTCCTTTAGATGTTTCTTGCTGTTTAAATTTGCTCCTGCAGCATCAGCAACATCCACAACTCGTTGTAACTCGACTATTCTAAGTTTTCCATGAAGTTCATTGAGTTCTCCAAGTTCACAAATCCTTGCCCCATCACTAGCACTGACGAAAAAAGTTGTAAGAGTCTGGAGGCTCTTCAATCTACCAAATCTTCGTGGCATTTGTTTTAGCTTCGTCCCAATCAGATCAAGATACCGCAGATTGATGAGGTTGTAGATGTCTGTAGGTAGCTCCTTCAGACTGGAACAGTAGGCCAAAAGAAGTGTCTGGAGGTTATACATATAACAAAGGGATTTTGGAAGTTTCTCGAGTTCAGTGCGAGAGAGATCCAAAAACCGGGCATGGCTTAAGTTCCTGAAAAAATCTGGCGGCAGCTTTGCGATCTTGTAATGTGACAAAGACAAAACACGCAAGCGGGTAAGCGTTGGAAGTAACTTCTCGCTGACCATTGTATCTAAGCAGCATGCCCGTGAAGAATTTGTGAGGCTGAGCGGTAGAAAAGTTCTGAGAAACTTGACCTCGCGAAGAGCTTCAAACTCCATCGGCTCACCATAATTATCTCGCAGGTAGGATAAATATCTGGTCTTCTCTGAAATCTGAAGTTTGCGGCCATCTTCAAACTTGGAGCTGAACTCTCCTGAAGCATACTGAGAAAGCTCACTGATAAAATCGTGCATCATATATCTCGTCTTGGTCTTTTGGAAAAGCGACCGTGATTCTAGTTCTGAAAAGTACTCATCCCCAAGCTCTTCTAGATTCTTACTGCTTTTCGTCTACTGCAAGAAACCTTCTGCCATCCACAAAAGAACTACCTTTTCCTTCTCAAAGGCATGCCCTTTGGGAAATATCGAGCAATAGGCAAAACATCGTTTCAAGTGAGCTGGAAGATAGTAGTAGCTTACCCGTAAAACTGGAAGTAGATTGCTCTTATCAGCTGGAAGATCCCAAATCCTGCTGCTTAGAACTCTCTCCCATTCTACGACTTTACCTTTAAACCGTAAAACACCACCAATTGTTTTCACAGCCAAAGGCAGGCCGTGGCACTTGTGCACTATCCTTTCTGCAAGATCTCCAATTTCTTGATCTAGGCACGGATCTTGATTAGGAAATACAGTTTTCATAAACAACGACCAGCAATCTCCATCAGACAATGGCTGAAGTTTGTGTACATGGACAGAACACATAATGGATGCAACGTGTTGGCTTCGTGTTGTCACAAGAATCCGGCTCCCTCGAGCAGCAGATATGAAGGGTTGGCGTAGAAGATCCCAATCTGCAAAATTTTCATTCCACAGATCATCTAGAACAAGCAGAAACGGTAAGCCTATTAACCTCTCCTTCAATTTGACTTGAAGTACATCCAGGTCGGTGAATTCGCAAGGCCGGGAAGTAACAGATTCATAAACCTTTTTGGTGATCTTAAAAACGTCAAACTCCTCTGAGACATGAGCCCAGACCCTAGTTCCAAAATGACTCTGAACACGATGATCATTGTATAGGAGTTGTGAAAGTGTGGTTTTGCCAACCCCTCCAATTCCAAGAATAGCTACAACGGTTGTCCCGCTATCGTCTCCGTTCTCAGGAATCAAGAATCTCATGATCTCATCTGTATCATCATCTCTACCAAATACTTCAGATTCATCCACAAGAGGTGTCGTTGGCAACCTTTGTTTGGGTATCATTGCAGTTAGCTCTTTCAAACCCAAGACATTTCTTTGTGAGGCTAAACGCTCGAGCCTTATCGTGACCTTTTCAAGCCTGGTCTCCAAATGGTCACTGTTCCCGTCAAGAAAATCTCCGAGGGACATTCTGCCACGAAGCTGTCTCAGCCTGCTGGAAGAAGAAGATTCAGCTCCTATGTTGAGACGCAGAGCTTCTGTAGCAATATCATCAAGAGCATCCTCAGCATGGTAAACAACATCTCTCAGCTCGTTGACCCATTTTTCCACCACCGGGTTTGTAATCTGTTTCTCCTCCGCATCAATCAGAACCGCACTTATTGTCAACAATGCGGTGTTGAACCTCTCTAGTACATTCTCATTCAGTTCTCGCCTCTTGAAGAAGGACTTGAAAGCAGCAGACATCAGCGTCTGGAAGAGAGCTTGTAAAAACGCTGAGAGAACCATCTCTCCTACAATCATCTCGTCTGTCTTTGCACACACAATTCCCTCTGGAAAAACAGACAAACAAGAGAGAAATTAAGACGTTGGAGATTTATTACTCAGGATGAATAACTTCACGGCAGCTATTTATTTCCTCAGTTTTATCCTCCTAAAATAATTTGATCCGCAAGGGTCAATTCCCAGAGCAATACACTAGCAAAATCAAAGATTCCAAATAGTAAGAAATTACAAGGCAAGTGGTCATAACAGTCTGGTAGGAAAAATCAGAGAAATTAACCTTATTAAACTGTATTTCCCAGCAAAGTTGTTGAAGTTGACTTGATAAAACACAGCATGAATCATGCCACCGAAGTAATTTCTACAATCATCCAGTGAAACTACCACGAAAATGACTGGAGGTTGCCTGCATTTTCGTGAATAAACTTGAAGAGAGCCTGAAAAGGACCAAACTTTTATGATGAATGAATTAGTCAAAATCATTTACTTAGATTATAAAATAGCAGAGGAACTTGAGAAAAATACTCATGAAAATTCTGATAAGTTACAGATGACAATTTAATAATAGGTTAAGGCGACTTCAAATTAACAAAGTGTATCTTCCACAAACGAACAAAATATTAAATTCGAGAATGATTCCCTCGTGAGCTGGCACGAAAAGTCTTAAACTGCCTTGGTCTACCAACTGAGTCAAAGTCAATCTTACAAGGTAACACACAAAAATGCAAAACCATGATTTAAATCAACGGATGTACATCTTTGGAGTCTTCGAAAATATTAGTTAGACCTTTAAATGTTTTTTGTCTTCTATAGGGTCAAGGCGTGAAGGGGTCTACAGTGTCTTTCTGGAGCTTGATTGGCTTTAAGCACAACCAGATTAGACATGTAGATTTAAAGGACAAAACTTGTAAATTGGGATAAATATCATGACCAACAAAATATTGTGAGAAATGTTAATGCAGAATTGAGGTGACTTCAATACTATTTGTCAAATCCTTTACAGATAATATACATCAATTAGAGAAGATAAAAATAAAATAGATGGTGTGATATATAAGAAAACTTACATCATGTGGTATTTATTGGTTGAACCGAGACATTGGACCTTTTCTTCCCCTGAACCTTCTTAGGAACATATATAACATTGGAATATTATACAGCCAAACCCTTTGTGGCTTCCTCGTCTGATCTAAATGCTGCACATAGATCCTAAAATTCAGACATAAGGTAGAAGATAAGAGAACAAGGAAGAAGAAGACGAAGAGAGGAAATATGCTTCAAAAGATATTTGGAAATAGGGAAGAGGAAGGAGACAACACAAGAGATAGGTAGAACTTCATAGTTCATACTGCAGGTCAGATTCACCTTACTTCTTCCTTAACTTGTCTTCTTTTTCTTGAATGTGACTCGTTGAATTATCCATGGTCACTGAAAGAAATTGTAATAACAGTTTAGAAAATGGAGATGTAAGATAACAGTTTTAGGCACAATGTCTGCAAACTTATGAATTTGATGATCAAGAGGAAGAATAAAATCTCCAAAATCTTGACACTAATGTCGCTTGCTGCAGGCCGACTGAAAAATTGCATAAAGAACAGCAAGTCAACAAACCCTTACCGCTTGTTTATTCCAATAACTGGCTTGGGTTTTTCCTGTGTAACTTGTTCCATCTTCTTGGCTCCAACAAGTTACGAGGGAAAACATGGCGAACTCCTATTTATCAAATTGTGCGAACGTGATGGTTGAGCGGATTAATACTTCTCAAGAATTGGTCGAAGTATGTAAAGGAAAGTCCTCCAGTGCATTGCTGAAGAGATTGAAGGTCGCTTTGGTGACTGCGAACCCGGTGCTTGCGGATGCTGAGCAGAGAGCAGAACATGTTCGAGAAGTAAAACATTGGCTTACAGGAATCAAAGATGCTTTCTTCCAGGCAGAGGATATTCTTGATGAGTTACTAACAGAAGCTTTGAGAAGAAAAGTTGTAGCTGAAGCGGGAGGCTTAGGAGGACTATTCCAGAATCTCATGGCTGGTCGCGAAGCCATCCAGAGAAGGATAGAACCAAAGATGGAAAAAGTAGTTAGACTACTGGAACATCATGTGAAACACATTGAAGTTATTGGATTGAGAGAATATAGTGAAACTCGAGAACCACAATGGAGACAAGCGTCACGGTCAAGACCTGATGATCTTCCACAAGGTAGAGTGGTCGGGCGAGCAGACGATAAGCTAGCATTAGTCAATTTGCTCCTTTCTGATGATGAAATAAGCATTGGGAAACCAGCTGTGATCTCCATAGTGGGTATGCCAGGGGTTGGAAAGACTACCTTGACAGAGATAGTTTTTAATGACAACAGTGTGACCGAACATTTTGATGTTAAAGTGTGGATCTCTGCTGGGCTAAACTTTAATGTCTGCACGATTACAAAAGCTGTTCTGCAGGAGATTACTTCAGGTGCAGTTAACACTGACGATCTACCTTCCCTTCAAGTTCAGCTGAAGAAGACACTATCAGGGAAGAGATTTTTACTCGTTTTGGATGATTTTTGGTCTGAAAGTAACTCAGAATGGGAAAGTTTTCAGGTCGCCTTTGCTGATGCAGCGGAAGGAAGCAAGATTGTTCTAACCACACGGAGTGAAATTGTCTCCACAGTCGCACAGGCTGAAAAAGTCTACCAAATGAAGTTGATGTCAAATGAAGAATGCTGGGAGCTGATCTCTAGATCTGCTTTTGGAAATATATCAGTCGGTTCCATCAACCAAGAACTAGAAGGAATTGGTAAAAGGATTGCAGAACAGTGCAAGGGTTTACCGTTAGCTGCAAGAGCCATCGCATCTCATCTTCGGTCAAAGCCAAATCCTGACGACTGGTATGATGTATCAAAGAATTTCTCGACCTACACAAACGGTGTCCTTCCAGTTCTTAAACTGAGCTATGACTCTCTCCCTCCACAGCTTAAAAGATGCTTTGCCCTCTGCTCAATATTCCCCAAAGGTTATGTGTTCGACAGGGAGGAATTGGTGCTTCTATGGATGGCATTAGACCTCTTATACCAACCAAGGAGCAACAAAAGATTAGAAGAGATTGGTTACGATTACCTTGATAATTTAGTTGCTCGGTCTTTTTTCATGAGGTTGGACATAACCATGACAAGCTTTGTGATGCATGATCTCACGAATGATTTGGCTAAAGCTATTTCAGGAGATTTTTGTTTCAGACTGGAAGATGACAATATTCCGGAGATACCAAGCATGGCTCGACATTTTTCATTTTCTAGAAGCCAATGTGATGCTTCCGTGGCTTTCAGGTCCATCTGTGGAGCTGAGTTTCTGAGAACCATTCTTCCGTTCAACGTGCCAACGGGTCTTGAATCTCTCCAAGTAACAGTCAAAGTTTTGAATCCTTTGCTTCAGGCATTGAGCTGCCTACGAATTCTTAGCTTGTCTCATTATCAGATAACCCACTTGCCTAAATCATTAAAAGGTTTGAAGCTGTTACGGTATCTAGATCTGTCAAGCACCAAAATAAAAGAGCTCCCAGAGTTTGTGTGTACCCTCTGTAATTTGCAGACACTGTTATTGTCAAATTGCCGTGACCTCACAAGCCTTCCAACAAGTATAGCCGAACTCATCAACTTGCGCCTCCTCGACCTCGTTGGCACTCCTTTGGTAGAGATGCCACCAGGAATAAGAAAGCTGAGAAGCTTGCAGAAATTATCTAATTTTGTTATAGGAAGGCTGAGCGGCGCGGGGCTGCATGAGCTCAAAGAACTGTCTCATCTCCGAGGGACACTTCGCATCTCTGAGCTACAAAATGTGTCCTTTGCCTCAGAAGCAAAAGACGCTAGTTTGAAAAAGAAGCTATTCCTTGATGGGTTAATCCTGAAGTGGACTGTGAAAGCTTCTAGCTTCGTCCCTGGTAATATAAATGCATTGGCCTGTGACCAGAAAGAGGTCCTGAAGATGCTAGAACCTCATCCACACTTGAAAACGTTCTGCATTGAGTCTTATCAAGGTGCAGGATTTCCTAAGTGGTTGGGTGATTCTTCATTCTCCGGTATTTCATCCGTCACTCTCAGTAGCTGCAACCTCTGCATATCACTGCCTCCAGTGGGGCAGTTGCCTTCACTCAAGTACCTCAGCATTGAAAAATTTAACATTCTGCTGAAGGTTGGTCTAGACTTCTTCTTCGGTGAGAACAACTCTAGCTTTGTACCGTTTCAGTCCTTGCAAACTCTAAAGTTCTATGGCATGCTGAGATGGGAAGAATGGATTTGTCCAGAACTAGAAGGTGGGATCTTTCCTTGCCTCCAAAAACTCATAATACAAAGATGCCCCAGATTAACAAAAAAATTTCCTGAAGGACTCCCTTCTTCCACTGAAGTCACCATCTCTGATTGCCCCCTAAGACTAGTTTCTGGAGGAGAAGATTCCTCCAGAGGGAATCCAATAAATATTCCAGCCAGCATTTCCTCTATGAGAAGTGACGTGTCTTCCGCTACAGAGAATCCACAATTGGATGCGAGTACAAGTGCCCACGGAGGTTTAGCTACAAGTAGTCAAAGTAATGATGACACTGAAATAACTTCGATGTCAAGCCTGTCATCTTTGCCAAAGGACCGTCCACTGTCACAAACAGAACTTTTGGGGCAATATGAAACTCAGGTTGAAAGCCAACATCAAGAAGAACCTGCTGTGATCTAGGCAAGATACTCAGGATATATGTCGGATATACATAGCTCTTTAAGTCCATATCTGTCACGATCATCACTTCTTCTACATCCCAAAAATGGAGGTTCTGGTGCTCCTGGGAGTAGTAGCTACCAGTACGAGAAATATGGAAAGCCGCCTGTTGAGAGTACACCGTCAAGTGAAGCAGATAAAAAAAGTCCGTCACAATATGATAATGATGCAACAGACATGGAATTTTTGAAAGTGTCTGATATCTCTCACCTCATGGAGCTTCCCCAGAATCTGCAATCACTCCACATCGACAGCTGCGACGGACTAACTTCTCTGCCGGAGAGCCTATCCGAGAGCTACCCCAATCTCCATGAACTCATCATCGTTTCTTGCCCATCTCTAAAATCTTTCCCTGGGAGCCACCCTCCAACCACATTGAAAACACTATACATAAGAGATTGCGAGAAACTAGATTTCGCAGAGAGTTTGCAGCCAACGCGAAGTTACTCGCAGCTAGAATACCTGTTCATCGGAAGTAGCTGCAGCAATCTTCTCCACTTCCCTCTATCCTTGTTTCCGAAGCTGAAAAGCCTCTCAATTCGGGATTGCGGAAGCTTCACAGCTTTCTCCATTCACGCCGGACTCGGAGACGACCGTATTGCACTCGAGTCTCTGGAAATTAGGGATTGCCCAAATCTGGAAACCTTCCCGCAAGGAGGACTCCCAACGCCGAAACTCTCTTCGATGTTACTCTCAAACTGCAAGAATCTCCGAGCATTGCCGGAGAAATTGTTCGGGCTCACTTCTCTCCTGTCTTTGTTCATACACAAATGCCCACTAATCGAGACGATCCCTGGTGGAGGGTTTCCGAGTAATCTTCGAACACTGTGCATCAACCTATGCGACAAGCTCACACCGAGAATCGAGTGGGGATTGAGAGATCTGGAAAATCTTCGAAATCTCGAGATCGAAGGAGGAAACGAAGACATTGAATCGTTTCCAGATGAAGGGTTACTACCAAAGGGACTTTTTTCTCTGCGGATAAGCCGTTTCCAAAACCTCAAGACTCTGAATCACAAAGGGTTTCAAGATACAAAAGCTCTCGAGACGCTGGAGATCAACGGCTGTGATAAGCTACGGATATCGATAGATGAAGATCTTCCTCCTTCCTTGTCTTGCCTGCGAATAAGCTCATGTCCATTGTTGACGGAAGCAGAAACAGAGTTCTTCAAGGTACTCAACATTCCACATGTGGAAATCGACGGCGAGATCTTCTCTTGAGGAAAGATTATAAAAGGACACACTTGAGACCTTACTTGATGCACACGACATTGTAATTCACACTTTTTACTACCATTGAAGCTCTTCTCATCTCCAATATTTGACAGCTTTTTCTTCTATTCTATCTCAAAATATAATAACTTTTGCAGCAATGCTGATCTAGAAAAAAAGGGAGAGCAAAATGTAAAAGATTTTTGTGAAAAGGCAACAACTTTAAAAAGCAAATGCTCCAAAAATCCTTTAGAAAAAGATGATGAAACAGATGGAAGTATCTCAGTCAAAAGACAGAGCCAGTATAACAAGAACTCCAAATTCAGAAGCAGGATCATGGTGTTTCCAGCTACTAACATAACTGGAGATAACTGTTCTAAAACGTAAAAGATAACGAAAACCGAAAAAAACAAAAAAAAAATTACTGAAGGAAATGAAATGTTTGGAATCATCTCTCTTCTGGAAAGCCAGCTAGTCAGGTCTCTTTCTAGTTTGTCGATGGTGGTCGAGTGATTCGTGGCCTCACTGGTGTCTTTGACGGACTTACCCTGAAAAAGAAAAGAAATGGATCTAAATGTTGATCAAATTGAGCTATTCAGAAAAAAGCTCTAAGACACTGCATCAATGAAATTTACCGTATCGGTTGGGATCCAACGACCAGCCCGCTGCAATTGAGCGCCCTAAGTGCACTATCTGCCTGTTCGCTCAAATAGAACAAACATATCTTAAGTTTTAGAGTTTGCAGGCGAAAACAATGCCAAGCCAATTCGTCAATCAAACATTACACTTAGTCATCAGTTAAAAAGAGCCAAAAAAAAAGTGAATATAGGGAATAGACTTGCAATGTATTAAGCCACATCCATGGAGAAAATTTATCCTTTCGTGAATAGCTGAAGAGCTCACCTGAGCAAACTCAACAAAAGCTATGCGAGTTGAATGCAGTTGATCGCCAAGAAGCCTCAGGCGAGTTACCTGCATATTAGAAAACAACTTAAGCATCACTCCTTAAAAACAAAATTTCTGGTTATTACACAACTTAGAAAGAGAGAGAGAGAAAGATCAAGCAAGTCTAGGTTCTGCTCTGACCTCACCACATGCCGACTCAAAGAAGTTTCTCACATCAGCTTGAGAAACCTGCAGTTGTAAGAAAAAAATCTTAAACCAGGAGATGCTACCAAAAAAAAATATACAATAGATATGTTTGTAGATTGTTCAGCATTTACCTTCTTGTCGATATTTGTGCAATAAATTGTCCTTGTACACATCTCCCTTTCATCTTCCGACTGAATTAACACCAACATAAATATTAGATATCAAAGTTTCTTCAAAACTCAAAACTTAAACCAAATTTAATAACGGAACTTCTGAGGAACATTTGCTTTTACCCTGGGAAGAAATGTTGGATTTACTGGAAGGATAGCAGTTTTGGAGGGTAAGACCCTCACGGGGAAGCACCCGAGAATTGTTCCACCAAGGCTTAAAGCTTCACATGCGCACTCTGTATAAATAAATTTACTATGTAAAAAAGCAATGTGTCAAAAGAGTGACATGAAAAAGAATTGTTCAAGCATTTCACGATTCCTCCAGCCAAACTTACGGTCATCAGCAAACTCGACAAAAGCAAATCGAAGAGCTGAATGGGGATCGCCACAAATTCGACAGTCAACAACCTTCACAAAAAGAAGAACTCGCTGTTACTTCACAAACTACTATATACCACCAAAGTAACATTTAGATCATAAAATTTCTTGCTACGCAATCGTGCAGTAATAAACACAAAATCCCACTTTAAACAGATAGGCTTTTAAAGCTCAGTCTACCTTTCGCACAGACTCAAAAACTTGTCTAAACTAAACACATTGTCCAAAAGCCATGAAGGGGAAAGATATAACCAGCATTTAAAGCTTAAATATCAACTTACTTGTCCACAGTTGCTAAACAAGGCAGCAAGACCTTCCTCAGTCACCTAAATCACAAAACAGATTTATGTTACATTGATGCAAATCAACTCGAATTCTTTCGAGAACCGGAAAAGACTATAAAAAAAACTTACAGTATGTTCAATGTCAGAAACATATACTGTTCTTCTAATACTATCCTCTCTCTGAGCCTTAGAAATTCTTCCAGTTAACCTCCTCCTCCCTTGGCTATAGTTGTTTCTTCTCTGTAATCACAAACATCAATAAACAGAACAAAAATTAACACAAGCAAGCCCCTTTAATCAAACTCTACAGCTTTACAACAAAAAAGTCATATTGAAATCATCAGATTGGATTATACCTTCCGGGTATTGTCATCTTTCTTGCCATCAGACTCAAATTCTTCACCCGATTGCTTCTTCGTGGTCGGAAAATCGTCAGCCGACAGAAATTGATTGCCTTTCTCAATCTGATTGTTCTTCTTCGGGTTGTAGTAAGAAGGGAAAAACTCCTTAGCCAAAGGATTCAGTTTCTTGAACATCGCCACAAGCTTCTGCACATCAAACTCGGATTTGGGTTTGAGCTCGGATTCAGTATCGGGTTTCGAACCCGTGATCGAGCTCTTCTCAATTCCGTCACCGATTATCTTTTCGCCATCGGTGTTGATACTAATTTCATGAACATCGTCGACAACATCAGTGGGCATCTCAGTGATCGCAGCCATTTGGATCAGATTCCCAGGAAACAGAATGGCTAAAACTTACAACTTAGCAGAAAACAGGAAACAGGAGGAACTTTCTCCTTTTCCGTAGTCTTTTTTCGTAAAATTCGAAACTTTGACGAAAGATGATCAGAAAAAAACGACGAAATCCAAAAATGTGACACTCTTAATTGAAACCCATTTAAGAAATTCCACCAAATTAGCGCAAGCAAACACGAGGAGTGCTTGATCTCGTAGATATGTATAAATAAACAGAAGTTGAGTCAAAATGTAATAATTAGCCCATTAAGGGGAAAATAGCGTTTGCGATTACAGAAAGCTTTCTCTGTGGTGTGGTTATGGCAATGAGCGAAGGGAGGAGATGAAGTGAAAGAAAGGAATGATGAGGTTTTTTGCTTCCGTTTTGGCCGCTCTCTATTTTGGCCTTTTCAAAAAAAAAAAAAAAAANCTTTTAAAAAAAAAAAAAAAAAAAAAAAAAAGCGTTCTGCTTCCAAAAACGCTAACTTTCGTAAGAGTGAACAAAATAATAATAAAATTATTAGAGGACATATTTTAACTATCTTGTAGCCCTCTATCTTCTGTTTATTTTCAAAAGTGCCTCATAGTTTCTATTGTTTCAGTTTCGATGTCATTCGAGTCAAGTAAACTTGATATTATCGTATAAGGAATCATATAAAGTGACAAAAATTCGACCACATTTTTTTTTTATTCCATTTTCTTATTATATTCTTCCTCTTTTTTTATTTTATAATTCCATTTTGTTGTTTTACATTTGAAGTTTTTTTTTCAAACAACTTTTGTTCGTAGACTCGTTAAATAACTAATAAGTCCGTTGCCTGCTACTGCTGCATAAATCTTTGGTTTGTTAGGATTTTATCTACTTTTCTATTTTATTTTGTTTGAATTTCGTTTTTCTCGTTCCTCTCCAGTATTTCTTTTTTAAGATTCTATATATTTAATTCTGAAATCTCGGGGATTCTGGACTGTTGAAAAAAAAAAGGAAACAAATATCTGATTATTCAACAACAGAATCCACCGTCTTCGTCGAAATGAGAATAAAGTGAATTTATAAATGTTTATATAGAATTTAATTTTTAACTTTTATGATTTTCTTTTTTGTTCAACTAATTATTTTCGTTTATTACAATTTTCTCGTTTGAGTGATTGGAAGGAAATATAAAATTACATTAAAAAAAGGGTGATATTTTTCTTTAAATGGGTAAAGGCCTATCGAGGAAAAAAAACGTAAATCGAATAATATTCTATAAGGGGTTACCTTTCACGGCATGAGAGAGTAGGAGAGAAATTGTTAGATTTTCGAAGTGTTATCATGTCTGACTACACAGGGAATATGTTATTACAACTTTACAAAAATACATAGTTATATTTTGAGACATAGTACTCAAATTTATAATTTATAAAATAAAAGGTCAATTATGAAAAGGTACTAACTAGTCACTACTGCTTAGCAACAAAAAAAGGTACCAACTTGTATTTAAGTATTTATTTTGTTTTTTTTAATATTTAAAACGTTTCCTCCGGGTGCAAACAAACGACTCGACATGTCACAACAATGGAAGGATCTGTTTCGAAAGAGTTAATATCATATACAATGCTAGTTTTTTTTTACGAGAGATACCTGTAAATTTAAGACCAACTCTATTTTTCGTGTTGATTCCAAGTTAAGAACAACTAATGTGCATGTCGTTCTCTTTTCTTTCTATATCGTACATGTATGTAGCATGACACATACGATACGATTTATGTTTTTCTTATTTCACTAGCATGTATTATCGTATGTACGATTTAATTCGGATAATAACACATAACAATACCAATATAACTGTCCAGAGCTTTGTGGTCAGGTGGTAAGGGGATAGACCTGGGACGTCAACACGTTTCAGGTTCGATCCACCTGCTGCGTGAAACTACAATACATTGTTTCTGGACACCCACACGGATATAGATCTATGCTTTCGGACCCATTTGCATATCCGGAGAAAAGGTCTATCCGTAGGCTGCACCTCCCCCAGGGGATTAGTTTGGATCCCTCCATAGACATGGAATTTACGCCTGAGTTATAAAAAAAAAAAAAAATACCAATATAACCACTAGACTACAGTCTACATGATCATACATGCATACTGTTTTTTTTTCTATCATACATAAAATTTATGGTTTCTTAATATATTGTTATGTGAATATCTACGTTACACATACACAAGCAAAATTGACTAGACATTTCAACCATAAATTTTAATGTTTTAACACTTTCATATACACACGCTTAGCTGTTGCATATATATACTAAAATCTATGTTCAAACACTCCTTGACATAGTATAAAAATTACTATCAAATATCAAACATAAGCAGATTGGGTTGATCAAGAGGCTTTTGGACCGTGAAGTCGGAAGTTCAAACTGCGCCTCAGAAATTATCATATTGCATGGTCTGGTTTTCGAGTTGAAAGGATGTAGAAACCTCAACCATGGTTTTTTAGTCAACAAACAAAAAAATATAATAATTAAATATGATATTTTTGTTGTTTTTATTTACCTTTCTAAAAATGATGGCTTCAACGTTATATAATAATGTCTATATCATGTTTTCTGATTTTGGATTCGTATGGAATTTATATTATCTTTAGTGTGCAGAAATGGGTTTTAAGCTTCTTAGAAGTTTGAATTTTTGTAGTAATGGGTATGGAGTAAGATTTAGTTATGAACAAAAACAAATACAGGTTCTTGGATGTGGAAAAAGTTGCTCAAATACAGAANGTGTGGAAGTTAAAAGTGGGATTCAATCATCTTTTTGGTTTGATTTTTGGACTCCCCTTGGTCGGTTACATAGCATTGTTGGTGACCGTGGATTTATCGACTTGGGAATATCCGCTACGGCTTCAGTTTCCGATGTGGTTGCTAATCATAGGAGAAGACGAAGACATCGTTTGGAAATCTTAAATCAAATAGAAAATGAAATAGAA